>VXAC01004740.1:1475341-1485890 GCA_013399225.1 Rhipidura dahli | reverse complement strand
CCCAAAAGACTTTCTGCTTTAAATATCAACTTGCTCAAGAGAAGGAAGAAAAAAGTAACAACCTTCCTTGGTTGATGGAAATAGACAGAGTTTGGAAATCAATCAGCCAGGGTTTTTCCCTCAGCATCCAATCCTATTTTCCAACACTTCTAAAGCTGCTGCTGTGGCACCTGCTGGAATCAGCCATACACCTGAACAGCAGCCTAACCCAGAACTGAGCACACACTGTCCTCCTGGTCCAACAACAGCTGATTTCCTTGGCACCCCGCTGGATACACTCTCTACCTTAGAGGACAGGATTGTAGCACAACTTAACACTGTCTCACCTAAATATTAAGCAGTCAAAATCAAGGTGTCTCTGGCATTCAGTCCCCTTGTGTGTGATCTCACTATCCATCAGAAAAATTTCTACTTAACAGAGCCTAAATAGAGCCTTACAATCATATGTTTGAAATGTGAATGATGACTAGGATTGCATGTAAGTATAGTTTCTGCCATAGAATTCCATTCAATTTAATGGAAAAGTGTCCTGAACATTAATAGCAATTCAATTATTTGGAGTCTTAAAACTCCTAGGAACTGTCTCCCATCTGTAGCTGGATCTGCAATAAATTATGCTTTCAGATAAATTTAGTCTTCTTACATTAAAGCTCTTTTAGACCATGTTTTCTTGAATTCAAGGAGACATTTCCCCCATCTTTCCAGGGGCATACAGTAACTTATTTCTTTCCATTACAAAATAAACTAAATTACATTTACTTGGTCTATCACCATACTTCACAGGAAATTTAATGGAGGAATGATTGGTAGTAAAATTTTAACCCTTGAAATCAACACGAATTTTGCCCTGTATGTTTAATTTCTGCATCTGCCACTATTTTACCATGTGATCCTCTAATTGCTTAATTGATATATATCTGCATTTTTGTTCTGTGAAATAGCAGTGCTGTTGTCTCAGCATGCAAAGGTAATTTAGTGGTTGTTTGAAAAGTGAGCTTGTAAAAAAGACAGCACGATGGAATGATTATCTCAAAGCACTTACTAGGTCTAAATCCCAAAAATCTGGAAGGACAGGAATGGCCTTTTCATAGTGTGTTCTTTATTTATTCTCAGTGCTTGCTAAATTGCTAGACTCTCAGGATTATAACATGATGATGAGCAGTCCCCTCCACTTTTACGATTTTTAACTTTCTGGATTCTCTATTTTCTTAAAAGTTCCTGAAATGTTACATTGTATGAAACCAGGACACTGTATTTTCCACTTTTCCACAAGAAAAGTGCTCAGCAGAGGTAAGGGTGCATAGTAAGATACATTACTGTCCTATTACCTGATTCACATACAGATATGAGCCACTCACCTTTCCTAAACTTAACACTTTAAGAATAGGTTCAAACAATTCTCTCTCCTGTTACGTATGAAAAAAATTAATATTGAACATAAATCATAACCACCTGTTCCCACAAGTTTGACAGAATATTAATAGTAATAAACACATGAAGGACTTGAGTGAACTCAGTAAAGTCAAAGCCATTCAATATGAGTTACGTTAAATGCAATTTTTAAACCCATATATATTTGAGATGGGTATGAGACAGTTATATTAATATTTTATATAGGATTGCCAAATTGATGACATGGTCAATATTTTGACTTCTGTTAGTTAACACAACATTGTGGTTCTAGAATAAACATGATAAAAGTCAACATTATAAACATTAAATGTGTTAAAAGCTGATAAATCTTGGTCTGAAATTAAACATGCAGAATAACTATTAAGCAGATATGTTACTAACTGGATCCTTCAGGAATATGTTCATTTATACAACTTGACAAGCTATCCCTCTGTTGTGAACAAAACAGAAGGAACCATAAAACACTGCAGTGCTCTTGTTTGTGGTAGGCACATATCAAGAGAACAACATAAGCCAACAAAGACAAGTCACTGACTTGAGATGATCTGGATCCATCATTAATGAAATCTCAGCAACCATGGTTTCCTTGGGTTAATATCATATATTCCTGAGAAGAAAGAATCCAGGCCAAAGGCCTTCCTGAAGAGATGTGATGTGCCTGTACTGGAAAGCTAAACAGTTCCAGGGCTTGTTCCCTGGCTCTGGGGCTAAATGAACAATTTAGTTTCATTCATATAATTAGAGTGACCTGCTCTGCATAAGAGGACAGTCTCATATTAGTGTTTTATTGGGAATCACCCCTGGAACGTGGTAACTTTCTAGTCAGGTCTGGGACCATTCTAACAACTCAGTACATAGACAACCAAGTTCTGGTGCAAAAGGTCAGGCTTCTGTTAGTTTGCAGAGAAAAAACTGGGACTCTTATAAAACACTGAGAGTCATGACAACTATAAGAAGTGCTCAGTGCAATCCTGCACCCACAGGAGTTGTGGCTACAACCATGGCTACATAAAGCCAAAACCTTAGACAGCCACATGAAAGCCATGTTACTTCTGTATTTCAGCACTGACTGCTATTGAAACAGCAGTCGTTATATCCTTAGATGAAGATGGTTACTGACCAATTGAAGCAGGCCAAGAGGAGCTAAGACAGTGGTTGAAGGAATATGGAATATATTTGATGGCAAATGTCCTCAGGAGCCATTTAGGTTAATAATAGAAAAATTTCAGGAGTGTATTTCTCAGTTTCTGAGTAGTCTGTACCACAGAATGCAGGGTGACATACAGACAGTAGAGGTAAAATAAGGTAACTTCCTTGCTAGTGTTGTTGCTTTAACTAGATTTTTTGCGTGTCCGACCTTTGTCAGCTATCTCTATCCCAGACTGCAATTAGCAGTGCAGGCATATGCTTTGAGACAGATACTGGGTATGAGAAGGTCCTTCTGCAAAGAGAGCTAAGGACAAATCCAATAAACAGTCAGATTTCTGGATCCTGAATCACTGACCAATGCCCTACATGAGCTATCAGCTCAAAGTTGCTGCCTCCGTAACGTCATAGTTTATGAAGTAGCTGCATTCACTGGTGTCAGAGCCTGAGATATTATAGTTTATGACTCGAACATTTTCATTAAGGACTTTTAAAACTATATTACAAAAGCTGCAGAGAAGACCACCACACCCTGTATGGGGCCCTGACTGAAGCCTTACACCTCTTGATGATGAAGATAGATAAAGTAACAACTCAGGGCTGGGGACATTCACTGAGCACAAGCTTGACACCTCAGGAGTGGAGCTCGTGGCCCCAGGGCTGTCAGCTGCCAGGCTCCAACAGACCCTGGAACCAAGGCTGGGGGGAGAGAGGCTTTGGGTGTGTGTTGGAAAAACTTCTGGTGAGAGGTGCAGTGACAGCCCATCCTCCTGTGCAGACCAGCCCAGCTGAGGGGCCCCTTCACCAGGGAGAAGCTGCATCCACATGAGGGACAGAGGGGGTGACATGGCCCATCAAAGGCCCCCCCAAAAGGGTCCTCTGGCCCTGCACCAGAGCACAGACCCTCAGTGTTGCAAGGGTCAGGGTCAAGCTGGTCCCTGCAAGGGAGACACATGGGTGTTCCCATCTGCCCAAATGTATATTAATCCACGGGATTCTCTACTCTTCAGCGTGCGGCGGCGTGGCCACAGCGGCAGAGGGGACCCTCACCACCAGAAGATCACAGGGAGGGGAGCAATGAGACATCACTGGGACCCTCAGAAGGGTGATGTGCTTCCATCTAACCCCTGTCACCCTCTCCCTGGCCCCACACCCCCCCATGCTTTCTTTCTTTCTTTCTTTCTTTCTTTCTTTCTTTCTTTCTCTTTCTTTCTTTCTTTTCATTTTCTTTCTCTTTGCCTCTTTTACTATTAAATAAAATAAATCAATTTTTTGGCACCAGCATCTAACCTCATTCAGTTTTAATCTCGTTTTTTGGGTATATTTCAAACCTTCTAAGTTCTTTCCGATTTATACTCAGAGATTTAATTTTCCTTGCTCTTTTGGGTTTAAACCCAGATCGCAACAACTGAGTAGAGGTATTCCCTCTATCCTTTCAAGATTGTCACCACAGGAGTACTTATGTTTCTTGTGGTTGCTCTGTGACTTAATTTTACATATCAAATAATCAAAGAATTTGAAAACAGCCTTGTCTATTCTGGTCAGCAAAATGTTTACCATACAGCTGAGATTCTGTTTATTAACATCATCTGGGTTTTTACAATTGTGAGGGTCAGTAAGTGTTTATAAAATTATTTAGACAAATGTAATAATAGAGAAAAAATTCTACACATTAGATTCCCGTTCCCAGGTTATCAGATATATCAAACTGTATCAGCTAGATCATCAGATCATTATAAGACAACTGCACTAAAACAAACTAGATCTATTTTTAAACCATTCTATATGGATGATAAAAAAATAACCTCTACATCTCACTCTTCCCAAACCCATCTTGAAAGCTATGAAATATCTGATTAATACTTTAGGACTTTGTAATTTCTGAAGATAATAAGACTTGGAAATAAAAGTACCTTTTGGACACTGAGTAATTAGGATGACACTTCCCACCTACATTCATTAAATCAAGGCTACTTGTGAAGCTCTTGTACAGGAAGTTATTATTCACTGTTCTCAATTTTCATATAATGCAAATCATTGAGAGAGCAGCATTTACACTACCCAAAGGTCTGGTGCAATGTCAACATCAGAGAGCATGTGCTGTCTGCAGTACTGGCAGAATAAGGTGGGCTGGATAAGAAATTCCTTACTTCAGAATGTTGTTCCCATTAAGCAAAACATAAATAGTAACAATGTCATAAAAATTTTACTATACATTTCTTCGCTGTGTGGCTAGTGAGGCACTGGAACTGGTTGCCCAGAGAAGCTGGGGATGCCCCATCCTTGGAAGTGTTCAAGGTCAGGCTGGCCTTTGAGCAACTCGGTCTAGTGGAAGGTCCATGGCAAGGGGAATCACAACTAAAATATCTGTAGGGGTCCTTCTAGCCCAGACATTCTATGGCTTCCCTCTAATTTAAGCTTCTATGAGACCAGCATATATATGGAGATACTAGTCAGCCAGTGGTGCAGTGAGAAATGTCAGGACTTCCTGCAGCTCCTTGCCACAGCTGCCACGTGCCGAGGACACACTGCCTGTAAGGGTGCTCAGTGTTCTGAGATCTCCCTCTTGAAAGTGGCCTGAACTGCAGTATCAGAGAATCACAGAATCACAGAGGGGTCTGGGCTGGAACAGACCTTAAATATCATCTAATTCCAGCCCCCCTCAAAGCCACATCCAACCTGGTCTTGGAAGCAGGTAAAAAAGTGCTGTGCTAAGAATACCAGGACAGCCTTCATCCATGCTTCCTGGGCTTTAATTGCTTCCTCTCATAGGATTATTTTACTTTAACTGACATGAGTTGCTGATAAAGGAAGACATTGTTACAGTATACCACAGCACAGCAAAACATAATACAGCAAAAATGCCCAAACTATATTCAGCCCTCCTAAAACAAAAAATAAGACCAAGTCTTACTTGGACTTGAACTTAGCAAGGTGGCATAATCAATTAATCAGTGACCTGAGTCAGAGTGGCTGTGTCCTTTAAAGGGAGCGTTCCTGTGACATTCTCTCTGCTAGCCTGTATGTACAGAGATGGGCTATACACAGTGGCTCAGCTTGTGATCTCTCGTATTTCAGCAAGCACAGAGCTGGCATCACTGGAGAGAGCAGGCAAACTGCTTTAAACGAGGCTGCTTTGGTAGCAGAAGCTACGTAGCTGTGTCAATGCATCACTGTCTAATTTACCCCTCTCTCACTAGACAGAAGAACCTAGGCTAGATATATGCTGGTTTTGTATGGAGAAAGATGATGCAGCACAGATGTAGTGTCTAAGATGTGTGCGTGTTTTTAATGCTTGGCTGCCAGATTTAAGATTTTATTAAATTTTCTATCTGTTCTATCTCCCTACCTGTATTTTCCACATATATTCTATTTAGACATTTACTGATTTCTAAGAACTTACTGCCATTTGCTTACAAAGTAAATAATGTATGAAAATTTTGATTGTATGAAAGGTAAGACGCATTTCATTTTTATTTTTTAAACAAAGAACTTAAAGCTATGATTCAAAATTTTTAGGACGGTATGATAGAATCACCCTTAAATTGATTAAAATACTTTTATTTAAGTCCAGATTCATTAATATACCAAAAGAACACAAAGTTTTCAAAGCACACAAGTAATTTAAATAGAGTTTACATTATTTTGCATCACTGGAGCAGTGCAAATCAGATAAAACACACTAGGGAATCAAGCCCTTATGCTGGTTTGGTCAAGGCACAAGGTTACATGGTGGCTGAGCAGGAGGAGCAGTGCAGACCCCAAGTTCATCTGTTTGTGTGCTTTAAGCATTCCCCAAGGTCCCTGCCACAGTCACACTGCTTGGCTGCTTCCTCTCTGCACGCTAGAGACAGCAGCAATGCCAAGGAAAACCTTTTGAGAGCAAACACACAACTTCAAGTGGAGACACAAAATCTCTGTAGAAAAGACCTCTCTGAAACTGTTAACTTGCTGGAGAATCGGAGTGAAATGTGCATGCAGCTCCCTACCTCAGCCCCTCTGTAGCCAAGACTTGCAGAGGCACCAAGCTGAAGGGCTGGGCATCTTTGGAGGGTTCAGAGGACCCCCAGGAGCCCACAGCCAAGCTATTCACACAACTCTACTTACAGCCTGTATAGGCATAGCCATTAGCTATAACACCAATAGACAAACTTAATTACAGCTTAATCTATTCATTTGTTTTTATATCCTATGCACCAGCTTTTAATTAATTAACAGTATGGAAAGCTTGATTGCATTATTTCATTATAAAAACTACTTAGAACAAAGGGTATGTCAACAGAAACATTAAATTTCAGGAAGGATTTAGTTTTTTACTAGTTTTAGCTCAAGCCAATTAGCACATGTATTTTATGTTCTTAGAAAACTCATCCTGTATTCACAAAATAAGCACTTCTAGTATGTTGGGGATATATTTTTCACTGAAAAAGTTGAAACCTTGGTATGAGTACAAAATAAATTCCTGACATCATGAAAACATGATCAGGAGGGAGCTAATGGAACTGTAATGAACATCTCTGTAAGAGCTAATACTGTTTCACTTAGTACACTTCTGGCATATTCATAAAAATCTCCATATGTTCATCGTTAAATGCATGCATGTGAAGCATACAACTAAGCGAGTGCTATTTCAAGGTACTAGGATTGTAAAATTAATTTAAGATAATGCATTTTTAGTGAAGAAAAATGAATATACCATATATATATATCTATCTACATATATATGTTTTGCCACATATACACACACAGACACATATACGCCACTTGCAAGTGGAAAATCATGTCCAAGACTGGCTGACATTGCTCCTATCCTGTCCCCATAACAATACCACTCAGCCTCTCCTTCTTTTAGCCTTTTGGTAGTTGGGGATGAGTGCATCTGAGGTTTTAGCATTTTATTTTTTGTGAAGAATGTCACAACTCATGGGTTTCTACCCTTCCCTACTTCATCACGTTCTGCTGTGGATTGTGTTGTGCTCCAAGTTGGGTCTGCTGCTGATTTCAGACTGTGAGAACTTCTGGGTCTTTGGGTCCAGGTTGTGTTTTTGTAGTCCTCTGGTCTCTTATTCCTTTATTATTCTTATGACAAAATCAAAGTGGGGCTACCAGTGAGATCAGAAAAGTTTTCTGCAATGCTGGTGTAATCAATACCTCCTCAAGCAGGACTGAACTCTGAAGTACTCTTGTGAAGGAGACCTTGTGTCATAGCTCCTTACAAATCAGCTACATTTTATGGGACATTTAAACTTTCCTTTTGAAACTATATATGTTGTTCAATATGCACATCCTTATAATGAACATTACACAGAACAATTAGAAAATGATGCTACTTCAAATGTACAGATATATATATATATGTTCATATATATATGTCCCTTGACATATAGCTTGCATTGTGTATTTAATATACTTGTTTAAAATAAGAATTGCAATTAATTCTCTTCTTTTCAGAGTAGGTAGAAAACTGCATTAGGATAGGGAATTTTTCACCAAGCTGTCAGACAGATTTCAATTCAAATCAATAGTGCAGGGAATATTTTTCAACAGACAGCTTTTCAGTAGCCTTCTTGAAATGAGTTCATGGGTTCAGGGCAATTCTTTGTGCATAAGTGTGCATGTTGCATAACAAGAAGAATAACTGTTCTTATCTGTAGATTTCAACATAAAGACCAAGGGCTGAGTGCAGCTTTACACTCCTAGGCAGGCATCTCAGCTTGGTGATTGGGAAAATGAAGGGACCTGACCTGCCAGTGCTGTGCCTGCTCTGGTGAGAGCGGACACTCCTGGCACTTTACACACACAGAGCAAGCAAAAGGAAGTACTTTTTCACACAAATCATAATTAAATTGTGGTGCTCACAGAATAGTGTTGAGACCAAAGCATAAACAGACTGTAAAAAAGGGAGTAGGGAAACTCAAAGTTTATTAAATACGATGGTCTGGGAGCAAACTCAAGTTTAAGAAATCCATGTTCTGCGTGTTGCTGAAACTTGAAAGGATATACCAGGAAAAGATCCCTGTGTGCCAGTCCTGTTTCTTACGTTTATTCTCCCTTCAGCATCCGCTAATGACTGTAGTCAGAGCCAGGATGTTGGACTAGATGTTCAACTCACTATAGCAATTTATTTGATCGTATTCTTTTAATTAAATTATGTTCTTATTTTGACTACTTAAAAGGATCTAAGGCCCTGATGGAGAAAGGCATTTAAATGCTTTAATGCTCACGTTATTTCAGGGAGGCAAGTACTTGTGTGTATCATAGCATTTGCGTCTTAGGCCACAAACTTACTGGGGTGGGGCTCATGTATCTTTTATTAGGACTTTGCTTTTTTGGGTATGAGCTAGAATAAAAATATGCACTTGATAACAGCGATAACAGTGTGCAACACTGTTTCTCTCTGAAGGTTAAATTGTTTGTTTGCCTAAATGGCTTGTGCCACAGGAAAATTCCCCAGTGATTTATGTAAGGTTGTTGACACTAGCATCCACTGATGTGAAAAAGAATCAGCTTCCTTTACAGAACTCCCCACATTTGTAATGCGTGAATATTAAATTTGTAGGAAGCTATTTTTCACCTGTTACCCATAACAGTATTGCCAGACAATATGTAACTTACTTATATTTACCTAGCAGGGTATTTCAGATTCCATCCATTTTGCAAAAGCATCTGGCTGCAAATCTATGACACACGTTGGTGAAAATCCAGACACAGAAATGAAACCAAATACCGAAAACCGTAAATTTCACCCCTGCTGTTTCTAAGCCTGACAGCACCAGTAAGGTTTCCTTCTAAATCAACAAGAACAGATAGAGATGAATGTTAGGTTGGCAGCCGAGCAAGCGAGGCAACCTCGGCGTTCTTAATTGCGGGCGGTTTCATCCCGAGGAGCGGCGCAGCCCCGCAGGAGCAGCACACGGCGGGTCTCGGGCGCTGGGCAGCGGCACCGCATCCCCGCCGCACCGAGCGCCGCGGCAGCGGGTGTTTCCCCAGCGGCACGGGGAAGCCCCGCTCCGCCCGGGGCCGTGCCGCCGCACCGCTGTCCCGCGCTGCCCAGAGCCGGGCACGGCGCACCGGGAGCATCCCTGCCCCGCCGGCCGCGCCCGGCCACCTGCTCCTCCCGCGGCCCCCGCCCGCCTCCCGCCGACATTTCCAGGGGAGGGGCGGGAAGAAGGCTGGGGCAGAGGNGCCGCCCGGGGCTCCGCGGCCGCTGCCTGCGGGGGCTCCCCGGCACTGGTCCGGCCCGACCCGGTGGGGCAGCCGAGAAACGGAGCAGAGGGAGGGAGGCAGGGAGGGAGGGAAGGAGGGAGGGAGGGGAAAGCAACTCCTGATCTTAGAGCAACGACTCGCTTGTTCACCCTCACCTTCCGCCGGCTCCTCGGATTGAAATAACAACAACAACAACAAAAACAACAACAATAATAATAATAAATACACCAGCTCTCCTCGCGCGAAGCAGACCCACGTTACAGGCAGGGGAAGGTCAGGAGGAAAGGCAGGAGGAGCGCTGCCTCCCCTCCGAGCGGGCGGCTGTCACACCGCCAGCCCGTGCTCCCGGCTTCCCCGAGGGCGGCCCAATCCCTCCCCTGCCCGGGCTGGGCAGCATCGGCCGGCTCGGCGGATGCCCCACGGCACCCCCAACACAAACCGGGGGGCCACGGAGATTGGGAGGGGGAGGGTGCGCGGGTAGAGCCCGGCACACCTCTCCCCACCCCTTTGTGCACCGCGGGCAGGACACGCACACACACACACACATACACACACACACACACACACACACACACACACACACAAACATACACACACAGAAACATACACACACACTCCACCTTGCAGCCTCGGCAGCGAAGCCGCTCGTTGTTACACACGCACACACACACACACACACGCAGGCACGCTTACACACAGCCTGTACCCCCGGTGAATGCATTTTCTGTTGCACTCTACCGCCCGCCATCCATCCATCCATCCATCCATCCATCCATCCATCCAT
>VXAC01004740.1:1456191-1475091 GCA_013399225.1 Rhipidura dahli | reverse complement strand
GCAGGAGCCAGTGCTGAGGAGTGAGAGGCGAGCGGTGCTCGGCTCCGGTTTTGGCTTTATTTTGGTCCCCACGTCGGTATGTCCAAATAGATTTAAAAGAATTAAAAGTGTATAAACCACTGTCTGACACTTCATTCTCCTCTGAAGCCAAGGGAGAGGCAGGGATTTAGTGGCCAGGTAACTTTTTGGTGTTGGGCACCTGAAGCACAATTTCTGAATAAAGACACGGCGTGGATCTGCATGGATCTGTTGGTGTCAACTGTGAGAATCAAGACGAGGATGCTCTGAAAATCTGCCTCTGAATCCTGAATCCCACCAGGTCTTGCCAGTTAGTTTGTCCCATCTTTTCCAACTCCATTTTCCAAATTTTGGCTCGATAGAGAGTGTTGTTTAGCTTTCCTACTGCACCTTAGAAATCTGGAGCCTGATATGCCTCCAGGCAACAGCACTGGAAAAATGCATATTTGGCATCTGGACCCTGTCAAATCATGCCATGGATCCAGAAATGTTAATATCTCAGGAGAGAATGCATTACTGCTTTTACCACTCCACTAAAACAGTCTGGGAAGATGGTACAAAAAGGCACAAGGCTGCATTAAGGTGGTTCTGTAGCTCACCAAAAACGTGTATCAATTGTCTTTGCAAAACCACTCAACACACCTGTGTATCCCATCTAAAGCCCAAAGCAGAGTGCTACAAGAACTGAAGCCAAAATCACACATACGTTACTAGGGCTGAAATTAAAAGGATTGAAAGCAGTCCAGAAGGGCTAGCTAGCATGAGAGCTGTAAGAGCATAGGCACATCAAAAGTCAGCTCAGCTCTCGGGAATCTGTGTTCAAAACACAACTCATTGAAAACATGACAGTATGTTGTGTTGGTTGTCTGGTTTAGTCCTTGTCTTCTGGGATAGAAGCTTCAAATTCTGAATCTCACCAGGACTAAAGTCAGTGTTAAGCTCCCTGAAAGTCTCTCCCCGTAAAACCATTACTTCTCTTTTCTTCTGGTCTTGATTCTTGTGGAGGAAAAGTCCTTGAACTGGAAGCCACATCTCTGATGGTTTACCAAAGGTTATTGTTATGGCAATTTGGAAGTCTTTTTAGAAATCTGAGTTATATTCCCTATGTTTAGAAACAGTTCTCAAAGAGTATTGCAAGGGATAAAATGTATCTATGAAACATTAACAGTGTTTTTATTAGTTAATTGCAATGCTTAAAATATTTCTTGAGTATCTTTCCACAGCTTTAAAGAGCACCAGTGCTATTCTAAGGCCTCAATTAGGAAAAACCTCCATATTTAGGAAATAATTTGAAGACTTGTTTAACTTTAAACTCACATGTTGAAGCTTAATGACTTCACAGTAAAGACTGTGAGCCTTCATACCTGCTTAATATTAGGAAGGCAGTTCCACTTTGACAAAAACTATGAAACCAATCAAAGCAAGTATCTTCTCCTACAGATTTAGTAGCTACATAGAGATGTTCAGCTTAAAAGGGAGACTGAGTAATGGGTAGGATTGAAGGAAAATAATTTTATCGATGTATCAGAAAAATACCAAATTCTACAAGTTTGAAAACACTATGCTTAAAATGTTTAAATGAATAAGACTTCAGCTTTTTATTACTCTTTTAATGTTTCCCACAACTCTGGACAAGCCCAGCCATTCCTATTTACCATAGTTTCCTGTACTGAAGCCATTCCTTGTTGTTGCTTGAACTCCTGTTTATAAATCCACTTCCTTTCAATAGCTGTTCAGCTGCTCTGTTCTGGCCACTGCCTAATCCTTGTGCCTGTTTTAGAGCTCTGCAATTGCTCTCAATGACTTTTTCTTCCAGGCCTTTCTGTCCTCCTTCCCTGGTTTATGTATTTTGTTCCATGCTTCTTGTCATTTCTTAACCCAAACGGTTTCATTATTAACATGCATTTTTTTAATTAAAACCTCTTTACATTGTTTTTCCAAAGAATTGTCACTGTCTTTTGAAAAAAGAAAACTGAATTGAGAAATGTGTTATAAAACAGCTTGTGAAGATCTATAAAATCAGGTACTTGAGAAGGCCTTCTGGAACAAAGAGTCTAACTACATCTAATAAAATCATTTTACTTCAACATTGTGAGGTTAAATATCTGTAGAATTCCTATTGAATTTCAAAGGCATGAAGCTACGTCCCTTATTTTCCACTATTAAGTCTACACAATTGTTGGTTGGCTATATCATTTCAGTCAACTTCATATTCTACCTGTAAGATACCAGGCATTTAGCACGTGTCATGGTCATGAACTCTTCAAGATTACAGTCAGTAAATAGTTATTTTTATCACACTGAAGTCATGCTGGGGCCACAAAAGAAGATCATGACTTTATGATCAATATTAGGTCTTCAACTATTTAGTTGTTTTAATGTTAGCCTTTGATTTCTTTTGTGTTGAAGATATGCAGGGAATACTATTTTAAATGTGTTTGAAACACAAACCATAGACATACTTTTTCTTTGTAAGTAGCAGTACTGTAACAGCTTAAAGGCACTTATATTTGTAGTGTTAGCTGGGAAATGGTCAGCAAAATGTCCTCCAGGTACAGAGATGTATTTATGTGTGTTTATGGTCTGCTTCAAGCAGAAAAGTGAGTCTTGAATCTTTCTTAGCTATATCTGTGCAATACTGTGGTTCTTTATCAGGCATGGTTTTTTGATAACTATCAGGCTGCCTAATGTTATTTGACACTATTAAGATGCATTTAAAGGATTAAATAGACCTTTCTGTGCTGCTATACATCAAACTGTGAAAATTTGAAAAAACAAACTGCCACCAACTCCTCCACCTAACTCTTCTTCATCCCAAAGCAAATGAGTCAAAGAAGTGATCATCTTGTATTGGCTCTTTGCATAGAAAGCTGGCTTGTAAAATGTGATTAGAGCTACAGCATCTCAGTGGCAGGGAGATTTTTTTCTTGCAGTAGCAGCAAATAAAACAAACACAGAGTCTGTCTCTGAGAGTCCACTTTCCGATTTCTCCAAGCGACATTTATAATTTGGCTTTTTTGTATGCAGAAACAAAGGCTTCAGAAGTCCCCTTATTAAAGAACTGCTCTTTACAGATGGCAGTGCTCTTGTAGCTTACTCAGAGCAAGACCCAGAGATAATGACATCTTGTTTTGCAGCTGTTTCTGTTAACTTTGGCTGAGCAATCAGTGTTTCAAAGGCTGCGGGTGTTATGTGCCAACAGCCACCAAAAACCAAAAGTCTGTTGACTCAGAAGAAAAGTGTCACTGCCGCTAAACCAAACTGAACTGTCACTCTAGTGCTTGAGATGGGTTCATATGGGCTTGAGCTGCCCTGGTGGTTTCAATCACAGCTCAGAAGTAAAGTAGTATTATCATCTTACCATTTCACCAAATATATTATTTTATTGCAAGCTAGGCAGATTCCCAGCACCATTTCTAGAGCTAAATGTATTTAATTCCCTTTCTTTAGCAGCAAGAGTGAATAGGTTTTAAAATGTTTCATTGCACAGAAGCAGGAGATGGGAGATTTTCTTCAGTAACCAGGTGATCTTTGCACTCTGCAGCAAAACATTTCTGGTCTTAAAATAGCACTGAGCAGAAAAGACTAATAGTAAGATTTTAAGACTAAGAGTCATAAACCCCACTTGTATCTCCCAAGAAATGACATTTATCATGAAGTATTAGGAACATGTCTGTTTCCTTAGTGATTGATAATCCCAGGGTAAGTGAATCTTGGCAAATTCACAATAAATTATCAAGATTAAGGTTAAACAATTAAATACTAGTTTTTACTTAGTGTGCTGATCTTTAATATTTCTTTTTAGTGTTGACATCCATGATATCATCCCTACCCTTAAAAGTCATGGGATTATTGTAATGTGATGTCCCTAAAACTTTGTTTTTTCCCAGAAAATAATTACTTATAAAAATTGACCATGAGTCAAGGAAGCCTTTAAGCACATGCTTGTTCTCAGTAAATGAGACTTTTATAGAGATTTAGTGGCAATTCCATACTTAAGAAGTTTTATAAGAATAGCATATTGATTGCTCTCTCAAGTAGAAGTTTGTAATTTTCATTGTGTTTTACTTAGTTTGTAATGTCATATATTTTTCTGAGGTAAAATGAAATCACAAAGACTTATGCTTTATATATTATTTCTACTTGGTCTACTTCATGTTTCCACGAAAATCTCAGTGAAGCTGAAGCTAAAGGTCAGAGTGCAAATAATAGTAGTTAAAAAGCCCCACACCCCCTCCCCCTCCCAGCACAAGAGTGGCTATAGGAGCTTATATTATGAAATTCAAAATGGTATGGTCTGACTTAAAACCTCTGAGCACTCGAAATCACAGAATAGGGGTGAATACAAGCCCACCTCTCAAAAGAGGCAGATATTCCAGGTGGAGAATTGTAACTAAATATAGAACAAGGTACATGTGTTGCAATAAAGTTGGTTATCTTATTTTGTGAGTTTGGGTGGTATCTATTCTTGATTATAAGTACAGGCAATGTGTTCAGTATAATGTGAAGAAATGAATTTTGTGTCTAGCAATTAAATGAGCCCATTTTTTTTTTAATTGTTATTTTTGAAATATATTTAATTCCTCTTCCAAAGTTGGTAGCAGCAGCAAGACTTGGGATTGGGAGCACATATGAGTGACTACCTGGAGCTTCTGAGAGAACTAAAAATTTTTTTTCAAGGAGAAAAACCATGAAATACCATAGCACTGATTTATGTTATGGAAGTAAAGGGTCATGGTATATCTTTAAAACTTTTTTAACATGAAGCTTTTGAAATTCGTGTGGCTTTAATCCTGTATATTTCTGCCTATGCTGTGCAGCTGGTGGAAAGGCAGTGAGGTTCTGATCTGTGGCTGAGAATTTCCCCTTTCCTTAGCACGCTGTAAGGCAGGTTTTACAGCTCTCAGCCTCAGAAGTTTTATTGTGTGGTCAAAGGAGCAGGGTGAGCAGCTTCCTCTGCTATGGGTGCTGTCAATTACCCCCACTTTGCTTGGCAGGAGTTTTTTAACTCAGCCCAGAGCTGACCAGCATCAGAGAGGCAACTTTCCCACCTGGCTCTGGTGCCAGGCACAGGCTGGTGCCAGGGGTTTGTGTGTTCCCACCATCTCCAGACACATGGGCTAGGCTTGGTCCCAGGCAGCTAGGAAGTCTCCTGGGCTTATCTTCTGCAGCTGCACCCCTTAGCACTGCAGCAAGGATCCAGCTTTGGTCCTTCTGCTGCCAACCTTGCTGGCTTCAGCAGTAAATGCCATATCCCATTGCAAAGGCATTTTTCTGTCTTTGATTCCCTCTTTGTTACTGCATATTGAAGAATTCTGCCAAGTTCATATGGGTTTTAATGACTGGGAATCAGTATCTGATAGTAATTTGAAAAAATTCCTTACTGCAAGCCAGACACCTTCTTCCTCTCTTCTGGGATCGACTCCACAGCCTCTGGTTTCAGTTGTGGTGGGTCCCACAGCAGTGGTGGGAAGACCCTGGAAGACAGGCTTACATGAATTAATCTCTACTTGAGCTTCCCTGTGTGCCACAGCACAGCTCTCCTCCCTCTTCAAGCATCTGTTCACCTGGCTTTTGGATCAGTGAAGAATCCAGATGAAAAAAAGTCTCCTCTGGCTGCCCTTCCTTTCGATCACCAAGAGATGGAGGCAGAGCTCTCCCTCTCCCAGGCCTGGCCACTGTACTCTACCTGAGGACTTAGAGCTCTTCCTGTGGGTGCAAATAATTTAATTATATGATTCAACACTAGATTTCTTCTAACACACTCCTCTTTAGAGGATGTCAGATCTTTCTAATGGTATTTTCATTTGCATATAAACAACCATGTAGACACCATTCTCTGCTCAGTGCTTGCTTTTTCCTCTTTGTGATGTATAAAATGAAATTTTTTTGAAGTGTAGTACACAGCCACAAGAGTCCACACAAGGTGGCTTGGGTGAGCAATGTTAGCCAAGACAGTAGGCAAATGTCATTAAATTGTCCTTGTGAAGGATGCCTCATGTATTCTGCAGCACATCCTTTTGGAATATCTCCTCTTCCAGCCAATAATAAATGGAAGTATGAACTTAATTCTCTGGATTGTAAGCACTTATACAAATACTTCCAGATAATTTAGTGTGTTTTAAGAACTTGTCAATAAAGACTGAAAAAAGCGATTGGAGCATTTTTCTAAAACCAGAACAAATGGCCTCAAAATGTACTGCAAGGGCTTATTTAGCCCGACCCTCACAAGAAATTTTGAAGCTCCTCTTGTGTCATTTTCTTAATTGTTTTTGGCTGTGTCTGATCACGTGTCTGAATATTTGAAAAACAGTGTCAAAATCTGTATATGTTGCAAGAACAATGAACTGGCTACTGCCCTAGTCAGAAAACTTTGAAATTGCATAACAAAAAAGCGATGCTTTCTATTTGAAAATAACCTTCTAATAAAAATTTATGAAAGCAAACTCCATCAGTCCTTACAAATCAATGACTTTGTTGACCTTAAGACACAACCCACAGGTTAGCTAGCCAACAACAGACCTTGTAGATGGGCACGGATTTGACCTGGTGAGAGGTCACAGGTAGAACAAAAATGTGTTTTCTGCCTACTTGAGCAAGAATAGTTTCAGTGAGTTTAATCCCCCTCACAGAAGAGATAGGCCATGTGCAAGCACGGTGGCTTTCACTGAAGTTATCAACCTTTTATTTTTTTTTTTTCCAACTTCATTGTTCTGCAGGACACTGGAAACCTAGTGGCAATTTCCTGACTTCTGAAATACTCTCCTGAAAAATCAAGAGACAGTCTCCCTGATGGATTTTCTTGCATGAGAAATTTACTGTTTAGTCTGAAAACAAATGGCTTTATTCCAGTGATGAGAGATCAGGACACATTTTACCTCCATGTCCTTCTCACAGAACAGTGGAGTGATGTTGACCTGCAAGTTGCATATGCAGCTGATTGGAAAATGGTGTTTTTCAAACTTTCCTATTAAAGACCATCTAAAACTTTTTTAAAACATCCCACTACCTGTGCAGTTTGCTACACTCAGCCCAAAATTAGCATAAATTCTGAATGCTTTTATATACCTTGCTTTTCCCAAATTAGTTTATTCACTCAATTGCAGGTTTTAGGGTATATAGGATGTATTCTGTTTCCTCTTTTCCCACAGTCACTTTATGTGGCAATCCCAAGCTGATAAGTAGTGACTTATACCACGCTTTCCCTGCCCAGCATCACTGTTGTAAACTGCATCAAGTTTGGACCAACAGCATCCCTAATTCCTTTGGAAATTTGCAGGTGAAAAATAGGGACTAGGTGTAAATCCACTGATTTGTAAAGAATTAATTAGAAAATATTCTGGATTGTGCAAAATGGCCTTTTTATGGCTCCATTTGGACTTTTTTCGCTTTTTGTTTCTGTTATTACTCTTGCAGTATGATGGACCTCTGGCTTTATGACTCTAGAAGACTGGAAACTTCACTCTCACTAACAAGAAAAGGAAGTGGTCCTTTATTTCAGCTATGTATCATATTTGATGATACAAAGTCCTGAAGACTTCATTCTTAATTTTTTAAGTAATATTTTATGTCATAAACTTATGGTTCATTTAGAGCAAAAAGGAGAGTCTTTGCTCTACTTGCAGAACCAAAAGCATTTCTATTGGAGTATATCATAATTACAACATCAATCCAAATTATAAGAAGACTTGTAAATTTGCCACCCAATTTTTTCATTGTGTTTCAATGACCTGAGCACCTGACTGGAAGCCAACAAGCTTTATGAGGTTACTCCCATACATGCTTATTTCTCATATATGGTTATTATGTATCTGTCAAAACTCACTTCCCTAAGCAGACTCCTGTATAAGTCTTTATTTATTTGAAGACTTTTAGACTGGTCTTTATTTATTTTAAAATGATAAAGCAATTCTGAAGTTAAAACCAGGCAGCCACATCAGCTCATTATTTCATTTTTAGCCTCCCTCCCTCAAAAATTTTTTGTATTTATTTTCCTCTTCTGTCACCCTTGTTTTGAATTCATATGTAATTTCTCTTAAGGAGGTCTCCATTTTTATTTTCTAACACATATGCCTACTGTACTTTTAAAAGAGGGAAGGAGCTTGCCTTTGTGTCAGTTGTTTAATATTGTGCAGTTTGGTGAACCTAATCCATAAACATAACCCAATAACATTGTACAGAGAAATGTGAAGTCAATGCTCTTTTTTTTTTTTTGGAAAAATCACTGCGAGCTCCTAAAATGAAATCAGCCAAAACCTTCTCTCCCTTTTGAAACTGTTGGCTAGAAACTAATTTAGGGCATATTACTGTAAATCCTGAGAAACTCTGTTTAATTTAACACAATCCAGAATGATGGTGTGGTAAGTTAGGTTTCATGATATCTTCTATAATAAAAGATAATTGATAACTCGGGGATTTCATATTTATGAAATCAAAATCTGCTCACCAAGTTTCTTCTTCTTTCCCCACAATGAAACCCAACATCTTTTCAACTCTAGTTTGTCTCAAAACTAAGAAGATAGAACTATAAACATGCTGTGGATAACATCGCTCTTTGCAAGTGAAAAAATCAAGCTTTCAAAGATCAATCTTTTGTTTGGTAAATCTCTCTGAAGTCTGATAATTCAGAAAATTATGTGTGGCTGATATTGCCCAATAAAATACTTCAGACAGAAGAAACAAGAGGAAAGACAGTATTTTCAAGAATGACTTTTTATTTTTTTGAGACCAATTCTTGTCACTGCCCAGAAGGCAACAGACCAGAACCTGAACAGCAAACCAAGCCTGAAAGATGGATGTTTAAAACTGGCACCCTCTAATTAAAAAGGGCTGTTCCCAAGCTATAATCAGAGCTGTAGTGGAAGGAAAGCATCTGGGAATATAGTTGAGCTAAGGAATACCACAAAGAATTCCTAACTACTACTTTATGAATCAAATCAAAGGATATAAAATGAAATAACATCAAAGCACCTCAAACTACAGACCCTTTTCTATACTGACCAACTGTTATTTATGAGATCCGGGTATTTGTCATGATTGCTGTGTTGTCAAAGGCAGATAGATAAAGCTGCCAACATTTATTTCAGAAATTATCAATTATTTTGACTTAACAACCTAAGACACCCCAGAGCCTCTCATTCGTAGAGAAAGACAGGAAAGAAGCATGGTCTGCTCATGAATTTCTGTAATGCTGACCTCCTAGAAACATCTTAAGTTGGTTACTTTAATTCTAATTACCATTTTATAAAAATCATGGTCATAGTTTGATCCCAGTTAAAAGACTATAAATTAAAAAAACCCCAATTCCACCAAATTTAATAGAATTAATTGAACAGTAGTGCTATTATAATTTAGATCAAGATGAAGTTCACAGGACATTTAGGTCACATAGCCAGTAATATGAAAACATTTCTTTTTCATATAAATCCCTAGTGGATAAGAACATAATACTAGAAAGGAGCCTTTGGTATACAACCTTAAAATTCAAAACAAAACAAAACAACAAAACCCTTGCAAACCAACAACAAACAATAAAATCTTTTTTTTTTTTTTTTAGTAGAGGATTGATATTTCCAATAAGAGGCAATAAGAGTAAGAAAAGAGGAGTATAAGCAGTGCCTGTGTATTTTAAAAATGATTTCTGCTCTGTTTGTCACAGTGTTACATGCAGTAGCAGCCTCTGAGGGTCATACATAATCACTGGCTGTAGGAGAAAATAATACAAATGGTATTGCACATCCATGCACAGACACACAATGCCTTTGGTGCTGTGGGCATTCTGTGAAATCATTTTGATGAAAAAAATTACTCAAGCAACTATCCAGGTCATTCTTTTAATAGCCCTTTATAAATTCAGATCTTGGATGAAGCTGTCCTTTCAGTTATACAAGCTCAGTCTGGGAGTCAATTGCCAAATTCAATTCTGCTTCACAAACAAGTAGACGAAGATCTGCTAGTTCAGTTACATAGGATTAGAGAAAACTGCTTTGTAAGTCTGCCTTTGTGCCTGAGATTTGCTCACTTGTGCCTTCCAGACCTCATCTGATTTATGATAAACCCCACCTCCTCAGCTCTGACCAGGCTTGGGAGTGATTTCTTCAACAGCATCTTTTAGAGGTTTTTAGATCATATCCTATTATGGAAATTAGTACAAAGAAAGGTGTCTGGCTTTTCTGGTGATGCTGACAGCTGGACTATCATTTGTAAGAATCTCTGCATCACCAGGTAATCTGTTTGTGCATACAGAAAATTGCAGGGAAGTTAATTTAATTACTAAACTCTTAAGCCCTGCCTCCATCTATCAATTTGCTGTGAGTCAAATAAAAAATAATGTCATCCAGTCAAATAGAATAATGAGCTGGAAGGGATCTTGAAGATCATCTAGTTCCAACTCCCTTGCTATGGGCAATGGCGCTTTTCACTAGATCAGGCTGTTTAGAGCCCCATTGAACCTGGCTTTGAACAGCTCCTGGGATGGAGCAAGTCTAAACATAGGAAAATATAAAAAAATCCTGACTGTGAAACCAAAGGCTATGTGATTTCTTTATAAAATATATATGTCTAAAATGCATCTGGTATTTTATTCCTTACCCACTCAGACCTCCCCTGGGTTTTGGTGTAGAACTATTGTGTTGGAATTGGAAATGAAGTTTGCATTTCAAAGTAAATAAAAAGCCAAGGGTTGAGAACATCCAATTTAAGAGAATAACAACCTGATCAACACACTAGAAATGCAGTTGTAGGAGTGGGATAATTTTGCTAATGAGATGGGAAAAAAGGAGAGGAAAAAAGCTGAGGACCAAAGTTTGCTGATGGCAGAGATCTTATAATTTCTGTGTAAAGGACTGTCATGGATTAACTTCAGTCAGGAGCCAAGCCCCAGGCAGCCCCTCACTCACTCCCCCACCAGCAGTATCAGGGAGAGAATCAGAGGGGTGAAAACTAGAGAACTCATAGGTTGAAATAGAGACAGTTAAATAGGGAAAGCCAAAGCCACTCACACACGCAGAGCAAAACAAGGTATTGATTCCCTGTTTCCCATGGGCAGGCAGGTTCAGCCATCTGCAGGAGGGCAGGGCTGCATCATGTGTAACAGTGACTTGGGAAGACAAACATCACTACTCCAAAGGTCCCACCCTTCCTCCTTCATCCCTTCACTTTGTATTCTGAGGATGATGTAACATGGTCTGGAATATCCCTGTGGTCAGTTTGGGTCACCTGTCCTGGCCATGTTTGTTTCCAGCCTCCTGTGCACCCCTAGCTTCCCTTGCCAGTGTGGCAGTATGAAGAGCAGAAAAGGCCTTGTCTCTGTGTAAGCCCTGCTCAGCAATAACAAAAACATCTTCACATTATTAACAGTCTATGTTCAGCAAAAATCCCAATCATAGCCCCCCACTGTGAAGAAAATCAACTCTATCCCAGCTGAAACTAGCACCAGAAGCTACCAGCATAAACCATCAGGACAGAGAGTTGTGCACATCAGTGCTTGCCTTATGGAGAAAGAGCTGCGACTGCTGAAATCAGGATACCCAGCAGTTATAGGTTCGGTGTTAAGTGTGGTCACAGAAACCTGGCAAAATGCAGTTTATACCTAGGGAAAGGGCTGCTTTGATTCTCTCAAGGAGCTCTGTAGCATCCCTGCTTTCTGCCTGGCAAAGACAATGCCATTTCGGTATGATTAGCTTTTAGCCTAGATTCTATTTAAATGTTCCACCATTTTCCACGTTTAGTGCAGCAGCAAGATGATCTGCTTGGTCGTGTCTATTGGCCTGGAGTGTGTTCTGGTCTCTGCATTGTCTCCTCCTTTTTGCTGGATGTTGTCCCTTGAACCCACAAAATTTCTGCAGGCACCCTGTCAATCAATGGATTCACAGGAACATTGAAACCAGGGGATTAATTAACACAGGGTTAATTAACATCATCAGAAAGTTTGGACCTAAAGTTATGCAAGTCTAAGTATTGGGATGGATGGCTTGAAATACAACTGACAAGATTTTCATCTGCATTGATATTGGTGGCCCCCAAAATGAACTGATGCTGCAGAGTTTCTCTGTCATATGGATTAATGATTATCCTTTGTAATTTACTAAATAAATATAAGCATTATCACTGTAGATTTTAATGAATAATTCAAATTATTATAAGATGTCCTTTACATTTATTTTTTTTCTTTTCAGTGTGTAATAAGGATACTTTCCACTGTTAGGCCCACATTGTTAGGCTTCCCATTTTGACTCCAGTGTTCATTACTCTGAGTTTACAGTGAGTGAAAACTGGGTCTGGAATTTGAAATTCTGTTTCAAAGAAGAGTATATCAGCAAACTAGAAGCCTTTCTGATTCAATTATAAAACTCATTTATGTAAGCTTTTCTTTCCCAACGCACAGTAAATAAGCATGTCTGCTGGTTTTTTTCCCTTTTTTTTTTACAATGTACATTTACCTTTTTTATTTATGTGATTATCACAACATCCCTCCTACTCAGCATTCACATAACTTTTCTCTGTGGGGGAGGACCAGAGAGGAAATTTCACATGACAGAGACATTAGTCTTCTTTGTTTAGTCTTAATTTGGGAAAGTGTTCAGATGCTGTGATGATTGGCACAGTATGAAAAGGAAAGGACAACAGAGTAATTCTACTTCTTGTGCCACCCACTTACTCCCACAGAAGTCCACAGGGTCTAACTGAGGCCAAAATTTGTCTGACAGTTCCTAAAATGAGCTCGGATCCTCCTCCTACTTGACTTCATTCAAGTAGGACTGGGATCTTGATCTTACAAAGGTAGGATGTGTTGAAAGGAAATTAGTGTTGTTTCCATTTTAAAATATTAATGTAAGTTGCTTAACCAAGAATGAAGAGATAACATTATTCATATAAAGAACAATAAGTGTGATGAGTCCATTAAACAACACTTACAGTCTCTTTCAGTCCCACTGTTAATTGTCAGTAGATTTATTTGAAATCCTGAGCTCTCACGTGTTGTGTTTGTAAAAATAAAAAAAAAAAAGTTGGTTTAGAAGAGTTATCTAAAGGAAAATAAATACCTCCAGATATACTTGGAGTACATACTGTGCTTTTAGCCACACTAACTTTAGGGAAAAAATACTAGATTCAACACCTTCTGCTTTCAGTTTGGGTTTTATATCTTCATTCTCCTTCTGTACATGGAGAGAAAAATGTCTGTTGTTCTCTAATATCCATGTGTTGAGTTATAAGACCTCTGCCAATTTTATAATAAAAAATTGTAAACACAGGCCGTGTAATGCTATAAAACACCTTGGATTGCCTAAATCAAAATGTTTTATAACCTATTTAGATTTGGTGTTGATGTCAGATTTGCCATCTGCACCTTGGTCTTCTTGGACCATGAAAGTGAATACAAGAGTCTGTTCAGTTGTTCTAATCGTGACATTCTTACACTTTTTGCTGCAAGGCAATTGCCATCTTATAGTTTCATCCTGCAAGCACCAAGTTCCTCATCCAGACTAAACTCTCTAAACCCCTGCAGTAATTTGAAGGAGTAGGGAGAGAAACTGGCAAATAAACTGAGTTCAGTTTCTTGGTTATTAGAGCTGACTTCTCCTAATCATTAGGTAGTGAATGCTGTATTTGATGTAGTCCTTGCAGTTCTCTCTCGCAGAGCTTGTTTGAGCTATTAAACAGCTCAAACTTTAACACTATGAATTAACAAAACAGTGACGTGGGAGAAACATGCGCTCCCTGTTAAAGCTTTGTGCCTGAAAGAGCCCCAGTACCTTCAGAAACCAAGCCAGAAAGGAGACTGAGAAAAATGAGTGAAAGCAGCAGGAATTTAAAAAGCAAATGCTACATCAAAGGGACAGGAAGGAACTGCTCTAACACTGCTGTGATTGCAACTGGGCACAGTCCCAGGAGGCTGGGGAACAAGCACCTCCAATAAACAGAGCTGTTTCTGTACCAAGTGCTTACAAAGCCTTGGTGAAATATGGAAATATGCTTAGTAAGGGGTGACAAGCATGCTGGTATCTCTCACCTTCATAAGCATTTACTCAATCATCAGCAGATACAAAGCCCAGTAAGAACACATCTTGCTACCAGCATTTGAACCCCAGTAAAAAGGATGCCCCCATGAAATCATTCCCTGAGAGCTAACCAGACAAAGGCATTCAGATATGCCAAAAGGCCCTGTGTAAGAGCTCAAGGCTTTGAAATGGATTAGGGAAGAAAAAAAAAAAACCTGGAAAAACCCACAAGGCTTTTTTGCACATTATTTCAGCTTAATTCCTCCCAACTGAATGAAACAACAAATCTAAGGGTAGTTACACTGACCGTACAACACCAAAGCAAATTACTAATTAGCTATTCATTCTCTACTGAGTACTCCAAGAAAAGGAGAGTATTTAATTCTGAGAATCACCATCCAGTCCTGCCTTGCACCCTGATGATCACAATGCAAATAACCACTGTGACTTGGCATAAGTTACTTGTCCCACTGTAAGTGTTCCCAAACCTCAATCTGAGAAACAGAAGCACAGGAAGAAGTGCCTGTGTTTCTCTTTTACTGAATAGGTATGTGCCTTGGGATGTAGACCACTCCTAAAAAGCGAGGAAAGGGAAGTGTCTGATGGCTCCTTATTTGCCAGCCATTTGTATAGCTGCCCAGCCAGAGCCACAGGCAGCCCTCTCCACATTTATGATGTGCACACTGAAGCCATGATTCTGCCAAGAATTTTGCATGTGCTTACTTATAGGAAAATGGGTTATTTTATATGGTTAATTTTACATAAAGGAGTGGACGATCTGTGCCAGTAAATTTTAAAATATACAGAAGAGTAAGAAAGAACGGGATTTCTGAGAAAAAAACCACAGCAAATCCCAGAGGGTCACAATCAGTGGCACAGGGTCTAGCTGGAGGTCTGGCAATAGTGGTGTCCCACAATGTTCCATAATGGCCACATGATTGCTTAACTTGAATTCAATGAATATCAATGGCTCGGACAAAGGGGCAGATGCCTTCTTGGAGAGTTTGCTGATGACACAAAGCTGAGTGACTGATACCCCCGAGGGCTGTGCAGCCCTTCAGAAGGACCTCGACAGGCTGGAGAGAGGGGCAGAGAAAAACTGCCTGAAGCTCAGCAAAGGCAAATGCAGGGTCCTGCTCCAGGGGAGGAATAACCCCAGGCACCAGCACAGGCTGGGGGCTGACCTGCTGGGAAGCAGCTCTGCAGAGAAGGAGCTGGGGGTCCTGGTGGACACCAAGCTGTCCATGAGCCAGCAATGTGTTCTGGTAGCCAAGAAGGCCGATGGTATCCTGGGGTGCATTAGGAAAAGCACAGCCAGCAAGCTGAGGGAGGTGATCCTGCCCCTCTGCTCAGCCCTGGGGAGGCCTCATCTGCAGTGCTGTGTCCAGGTCTGGGCTCCTCAGGACAGGGGAGACATGGAGCTCCTGAAGCAGGTTCAGCAGAGGGCAGTGGAGATGATGAAGGGACAGGAGCACCTCTCTTACAAGGAAAGGCTGAGGGAAATCAGCCTATTCAGCATGGGGAAAAGACAACTGAGGGAAGAATTCATCAGTGTCCATAAATATCTGCAAGAATGGTGTCCAGAGGATGTCTCCAGGCTGTTCTTGGTGGTGCCAAGCAATAGGACAATAGGCAACAGTCAGAAACTGATGCACAGGAAGTTCCACTTCAGTGAGGAAGAACTTTACTGTGTGGGTGACTGAGCACTGGAACAGATTGTCCAGAGAGGTTGTGGAGTCCTCCCTGCTGGAGACATTCAGGAGCCATCTGGACACAATCCTGTGCCAGGTGTTCTAGGATGACCCTGCTTGGGTAGGGAGGTTGGACAAGATGATCCAGTGTAGTCCCTTTCAACCTCACCCATCCTGTGATTCTGTGTTTATTATGGAAAAACAAACAAAACCAATGCCTGAGTAACTCCCACCATAATAAAATAATAATAATATTAATTAAAAAAAAAAAAACCCGACCTGAAAAAACTCAATGCTCTCATGCATAAATAAAGGCTTGAAATGCTTTGGAAGGAACAGAACTGAACAGTAGGGCCATGCTATTAATTTTCAGAGAGATAAAAAAGGGCTAATTGCTAATTGACAACCATGTGATAGGAACAGATTTGCTGGTGTGTATGTTCAGAGTGCAGAACGGGAGCTGATGTGGGGTCCTTGCAGGGCATAGCACATCCTGTAGAGAAAACTGGGCTAAAGAAACTCAGCATTGATCTGAAGCTTTAGAAGCTCAGGCCTCCCGTCTGTGACGGGGGCAGCAGAACTTTCATGTCTCGCCAGAGAGAGCATGATAATGGAAGCCATATATAAGCACCATGATAATGGAAGCAATATATAAGGACTTAATGGGCTGAAAAATGATGTTGTGTGACCCAAAGCACAGTAAAGGTTTTAGATGTTCCTTGTGTGGATACATATTTTCATGCCTTTTCAGCTGTTTTGTGATCAAATTAGAAAACAGGGTCAATAAAAGATTTCATGATGGCTCTCTGAATAGCCAACAGAAAGTGAGGTTTCCCCTGGCAGCTCATTGACCCAGCCTGTTTTCAGAACCCTTGTTAACCAAAGACATAAGTAATACAGTACAACACAACTGACAAGCCCAAACACAACATTCTCCTCTTTGGTCTGTGCTCCAGATCTTTTATGTGCCATTTGAATATCAATCTACAGCACACCCTTCTCTTATTTGCTGTAGAATATGCAATGCACTGTGATTTGTGATGTTGATCAAAGGAATTACTTGATTGGGATGATTAAAGTAGGAAACCAGACCCATGTGTTTCTCTTTTTCACAAGTGCACACAAGGGACAGAAATTAATGAGAACAATGTTGGAGTTCAGGAAGCATCATACTACCCACCCCCCTTGGTCTGCAGGACTGTGAGTACAAAAAGGGCTTAGGAAAGAGCATGCACATCTTAAACCATTCAATTCTGTTTTCATATGCAGAAGAAGATTTGCCACATGGATAATAATGAAGGCAGGAGGACTGGGCTGGTAGCTCCAGGTAGAAATCTTGTTTTGTATTCCTTTGATGAGGATATGTGTGCCAAATCACAGCATATTCCAGGAAGCTAGAATTACTGCAGAAATCTTTAGCTTTACACATCTCCTGTGTTTGTTTTCTACAGTTGTTGGATGGAGATTCTTTTATGTTGGGGTTATTTTTGTTTGTTCATTTGGTTAGTTGGTTGGTTTGCTGGGTTTGGGTTTTTTTGAATGTTTCTCCACATTGCTGCCTACCATTTGTTGTGTGGTATCTCTTGAGAGATTTGGTCTTCAGGATGTAGGAAATGTTCAGCAAATTTTCCTTGATATCCTACATTGCAGGGACCTCCTTGACATTTTTATCTCTTTTATTTTTCACAGCAGCTAGTGAGGTTTTTAGGAGCTAAAAGTGACCTTCCCCATTACTGAGCTTACCCCTCAAAGAGCAAAATCTATTGAAAGAACTCTACGTAGGCATTTCACATCCTAGCTCCTCACAGTCATTTCTTCCAATCNTTTTTTTGTTTTGGTTTTATTTGGTTGGTTTTAGTTTGGTTTTGTGGGCTTTTTTTGGTTTGGTTTGGTTTTTGTTGGTTTGTTTGGGTTTATTTTGTTTTTTAAGGAAAATGTGCAGCTAATTCAATTCAGTGGTGGATCCAACAGTCACAGTGACAACTACCAGTACTCAGCTTTGTGTTTGCATTTGGGGAATACAACCTAGCCCACCTGGGCTTGTGTATTGTGTGATTCCCACAAGATGAAGCCAGTCTAACAGGCACTGGAGTAACTTTAAAGACAGTCCTTGAAGTTGACATGTCATATTAGAGGCAGAAAGATTGAAAGAAATACTGACACTGAAAATGGAGCAAGCATATTGGGGCTTTTAGCCACAGTATTATCAGAGTGATCCTGAAACTTCTCACTTATCAGCATAGACAAAAAAAATTCCTCTTCATGGATGAGCCCATGGGCTTGTGTTCAGATGTAATTCTCAAGATGTTCTGCAGTGGCTCCTCACCCTAGAGTGTACTCACATTTTCTTTGCATGAAAATGAAGGCATGTGAGTATGGGTGGGACTTAATGATGCAGTTCACAGTTCCATACATCTCATTATTTTTCAGATGTAACAGAAAGCAGACATAAATGATCCTTTCTTTTAATCCTCTCGATTAAAATTGTTCATTTTTTTTCTAATAATATTCTAAAGATCTCATTTCTTCCCATTAAAACATAGACTTACAATTTTAAAGAACTTTAGGAAAAAAATTCTAAAATTATGTTTTAATTGAGATTTTTCTAGTTAAGTATTATGTTATTAGCAGATTATAAACTGAACAAACTCAAATGCACTTTTCTAGTGCATTAGATAAAAACCACCTGAGAATAAACAGATCATAATTTGCAGGTTCTGCTTAACAGCATGGCTTTGAATAAAATATATATTTTTTGGAGTCCTCTGCGCAAATTTAGCCAACACAGAAAACACTGCTAATTTGTTTATTTAATGGCTTTTATTAACCAAAAAGAATTTTCAGTTGCTTTTAGATCCTTTGAAAATATTGGAACTTTCCCTAAGACTTATGGGATGTTCTTTCAATTAAATATGAATCTTTTAAATAAATGTTAAGTGGAACATGACATTCAGAGACTGCTGAACCTCTTAAATCATAAACAAAACAACATAGAGATTGTAACACTCTTGATTCCACAAAATATTCTGAAAGGTTAATTCTCATAGTAACATTACTGTGGTTTGCCTACCCAGTATATGCTTGCTATCAAAATGCAAATCTGGCTTTTGGAATGGAATGGAAAATTCACAAGTACAACTAGACTCTTTTCTACCTGACACTACTTTTTTCCCCCCTTTTTTTTCCTTTTC
>VXAC01004740.1:1390473-1456132 GCA_013399225.1 Rhipidura dahli | reverse complement strand
TTTTTTTTTTTTTTAAGTGACATCCATTTTCTTTGACCAGCTAACAGAGTTTCATTTCAGGTTAATATATTCTGATTCCAGTTTTCCTCTCCAGGCCCATTACTTAATGGAACAGGCTTTTGGAAATTCAGCAGAGACAATATTCCACAGCATGAGGCACCCACTTTTAAAATCAGATGGCTTGGAAAGCTCACACATCCAAGCACTTTAATTGGTTGAACACTCTTGAGTGCTTTATCACATTATTTTCAAGGACTGCCCTAAATACTAGGAAGCAAGCCATGGTTCCGGTGATTAGTGCCAGAAAGCTGAATGTTAATTATTGCTGGTCTACATTAGTATAGTGGCTGATTATCTGCAGCAAATTTCAGAAATAGACTATTGAAAGAACTAATTAAAATCCAATTGTTTATATTATGAATTTCTGATCAATTCAGTACAAAGGTTGATCACACATTTTTTTGTAGTTGTTCAGAATAGCATGGAAAATTATCAGCTTACTAGAAAGATTTTACCAATGCAGTATAGAAGATTGTGGTAATGACATTACATAGGATGGGAAAAAGACATAATAGGCATTAATTGGATTTCTGTGAAAGCAGAAATTTCAGAGCAAATTTTCTTCTTGCTGAAAGATCCAACTTCCCTGAAGGTTTACTTCTTTTGACAAAGGCAACCTAAATATATTTTCAAATGTCTTCCTATTAAATTGAATTTCACCTCTTTACCAAATTATTACTGCAAATTACTCTACATATATTGCTACCTATTTTCAATAATCTGAGACTATATATGTTAATTCTGAACATGTATATGACCTGAGCTTTGGTACCCACTCATACTATATTCACTATTATTTTTGTATTTTATTTTATTTCAGTTCTTAAACTGCTCTTATCTCAAAGCAGAGGTTTTACTTTTTGTTTTCCCCAATTTTCCTCCCTGTCCCACCTGGGGGGAGTGCAAATAAGCAACTACATGGTTTTTAGTTGACATCTGGGGTTAAATCATTACAATAAACCCAGTTCATTTGTATATGTCTGTCACTTCCAACCAAAGCAGGCTATTTTAAGGAAGCAGATGAGGAAAAGAAACACATGACAAATCTAACAGCTCTAATGAAGTGTTTTCAAGTGAATAAGAGTATCTCCAGACAGAGTTGAGGGATCTCATTTGAGGTTTTTACCTCAGAGAATTTTGAAAATGAATTGCATGACAGACAGTCCAGAATGCTGGTAGTCCAAAAAGAGAGATGTATTTAATATTGTTTTATTTGTGAAGTCATTACAAATATAACCTTGCAGCCAAATTCCACATACATTTTTATGTTTTAGCTAATTAGAGTCATGACATATCTAGGGCTCTGTGTTATCCAAGTGCCTTAGATTAATGCCTAATTCATCAAGTGAACCTTCAGAAAATATTTTTTTTTTTATCATTAAACATTGTTCTACTGAAAAAAAAAGATGTCTTTAGAGACATTGGTTTTTATCCAAGGGAAAACTCATTTGCAGTTCAGCATATAGTCTCCAGTCTGTTCCCAGGGGAAAGAAGAAAACTTGCATGAAAATAAAGTCTTTTGATCATAAATGGAGTCATCACTATGTTGTTTTTTTTTTCTTTTGTTGGGTTTTTTTTGTAAATCTTCCAAAGTCTTTACTTTATTGCTGATGTAATATGCACAAAATGTCTGAAGCCTCAAACATTTTGCATTAATGGGGCTCTCAGTCTCAGGCTGATCCCCATGATCATTAATCTCGTCATGCCAAAAAAACATTACTGGGACTGAATGCCTCCCTACAAACTCTGATTCCAAAGACCTGAATAGAATCAAGGGCAGGAGCACTGACAGGTTACCTGAGCATGCTGAGTTTCTCCTTTCAGTGGTGCTCTGCACAGTTCTACAGGAACAGAAATTTGCCCTCTCTGTTCTCTGGAAGATTGCTTTATCAGACAAGCGCTCAGGTGAAGGGCTGTGGGTGACTCACAAACCCTCTGTAAGGTGATGTAGCCACATCATGTATCCACAGATGTAAAATCAGGAGTGAAACTGCTTCTCTTAAGGCAGTGTTATTCTGTCACTGAAAGTATTTCTCATGATGACAGTAATCCAATCGACAGTACCAGAACTTCTTTTAGTTGCTCGTTTATTTTTCTAGAAGTTAATCAAGGTGCCTTTTAATGTTAGATCTGATGAGTTTATCAATGACAGGGACTCTCCTATGGTCCTCAGGCAGTTTCTCTGCAGTGCTATCAAGTACACTTAAAATGCAAATCTAATGATAAGGACATCAGAGTACAGCCTTTGCTGTTTGGTATTGAGAAGCAGGACTGAGGAGACCAGCAAGTTACTTCGAATGGGTGTAATTCCTACATGGCAGAAATGAGACACTGCACACCTGTCCACTAGGGCATTTGATAATTATAAATACTGGTTTCTTACAGATATGTAAGAACCATGGTTCTTCATAAGATCACACACAAATTTCTTTGCTATTTCGACCTGACTCAGATCCTTAAGTTTTAGTTAATAAAGTTCATGAACTTTATAGAATTCTAAACTTTTCTACAGTTTGAAGAGTAGTTTAAAGACAAGTTACTGTTACTGGAGAATCAGGCAATTAATATGTAAACACTCAATATTATGTTGCAAACCAGAATTTAGTACCATGGTTTCTACATACTTCATGTTGCCTGAGTGATTCAGGTGGCCCAGTCATATTTTCAGCAGTGATGTTTAATATTTCATTTACTAACCAGAGATATTTACTGCATGACATTTCTGTCATATTAATGACTGTTAGAGATTTAAATTTCTTTGTGGATTAGAGTATAAAGGACTTTTGAAAATGGAATTTGATCTTCTAAATCTGTGTCACCTGCAATGATAAGAAAAATACACAAATAAATTTATAATAAAGATATATTTCTTTATACATTTATAAAAGATATAAACTGGTGAATTGCCCTATATTTATAAAAGATATGAACTGGTGAGTTCAGCTTAATGATGACTATTGAGCAAGTGAATGGTTTATCAATAAAATCAATCTGTTGGGCCAAATGGATCATTCAATAGTTTAGACACTCACGTGCTACCTTCAGGGGAGGGTTTCGTGGATCTAAATGGGGCAAACATCAGTGCTTTCGTGTCAAGTACTGTGCAAGCACAAAGTGTTATTGTACATGGAGATTGTAAGTCAGAAGTTAGGATGCAAATGTGTATTATATAAATGAGAAAGTGAAATATGTTTTATTTAGTTCCATCCTTCCTCATGCAGCACCCTAGAGTGAGTAGACCCCACCCAATACTGATTCCAAAGAGATACTTTGGAACTCTCTTGACTTAGTTGATAAAGTCACAGTATGGTGCTGCCTTTCATAAGATTAAATCAATGGATATACTGTAACTAATATGTTTTCAACTAGAATACATGTATTTTATGCATAAATTACTGTAATGAATAATAGAACACAACTGCTCAGAGTTTTTAATACTTTCTTTTTTGCACGTTTGTGCATTTCTCTAACTTTCTCTTCACCCAGTCACCAAGTTTTGCTGTATTTCATTCTGCTATAACAATTATTTATTGCCAGTCTTTTTAAGACATTAAATGCCTATATGTGATTTTACTCTGTGATAATATTACCTGTCCTAACTCCATCTTTTCTTAATCCTTGGTGAAAATGTTTCACAGTCGTTTAACCATCTTTATGGATCTTTTATAAGTTTGTCCCAATGTAACAATATTTTTTCCTTGCAGTGCAACTGTCAAAAAATGAGGACAGCAACAGTATTTCAACCACATCACTATTAAACAGAGAGATAAGATTTCTAGTTTTAATCCTTTTTCTGAGAAATTAATTGGTATCATAAAAACTTGCAAAATTTTTTTAAAATGACACATATTTGTTGACCTGCTGACCTTTTTTATTAACTGAGTCCAGACTGAAAAGTTCCATTTTTTTTTAATGAAAAAAATCAGACTGCAAGACCCATCACTAGGCAGACAATTTCTATTTATACTTCCCAGTTATTGGAACAACATTTTTTTCTTCCAAATCTTTGGAATTTGCTTTTCTTCTAAGACCTACTGAAAAATCAGCATTTATAATTATCAAAGTTCTGGGCCAGATCTTTAAAAAATTTTAAGCCTACTATTATAAATATAACTCCATGCTAAGTGGAAAAATTTCTCTCTCCAGAGTTTCAGGCCATTATCCTTAAGAATGATAAACTTTTTTTTTCTGATGTGACTCATATTGACTTAATTGCTATCATCAGACAAGCAGATGAATTTTCTCAATAAGTTTATTTCAAGAAAAACAATTGTTTAATGGAAAGTCATCTCTTTCAAACTGCTTTCTGAAATTTATTTTCTCAAGAAGTGATGTTAATGCCACCAGAATTATGAAAAGGACTTCATATTTCAATACATGAAACACTTAGTCACAGAAATAAGTGGCAATGTATCTGTTAAAAACCAAAACACATCTAAAATATATATTTTATGTGGAAAAGAAAATCAAAACTGAGATATTAACTCAAGTGTTTAACAAAACTCATGCACAATTTAACAGTAAACTGTGTGAAACAACATATTCACAGTCATTAAGAACTGCCACAGGAACATAAGACTTCTTAGTTTATTACCACGTAAAAAGAAAATATTTCAGGCTAAAGCTACATTTTCTTAGCCAAAGTTGAGGCTGACAGGATCAGCTGTACATCGCATTTTTAACAACACTGAAAAGAGCAGTCTGGTTAGAAAACGTCTGTTAGAAATTGCAACATGATCATGCTGAACTGAGTATGTTTAAGTAAAGAAGTGTGTCAATTAAAACTATTTCATAGGGTGTTTATCATGCTGTAAATCTATATCATAGAGTATTTATAATGCTCTGACAATCTCAGCAAGTTCTCAGCTACAAACACAATGAAGATGCTCTTGAAGTCCAACCCAGGTTACCTTACAGTGGTGCATCAAGATTTCTAAGTGCTCTTGACGTTGTCTCCCTCTGATACTCTTTAAATACTGGGAAAATGTTGTTAATGGGTCACACAGAAGAATTCCTTAGATATTAAGACAGCGAAAATTATCTTACTTCACCTAATACAAGATGTTTATTTGGCTCCTGAATCTGTATTTGTAATCAGTTGTAATGACCAGAATTTAAAATGTTTTCTTTTGGGACACATGAAACATTGTTGTAGGGACTTACAAATTGCCTGTGTATAGCTCTCATTTATAGAAATAAGTACATGTAGCACCAAACCTCTGCTGGTATTCTAGAATGAAATCTTCTAAGGATCATCACTTGTACAAGCCTTTTTTCCTCTAAATCAGCAATAATTGCTTAACAATTTTTAAATATTAAACCAGAAAGCAGGATAAAATGGGAGGACCTGGACAAGATAGCTAATAAAAATAATTAATGATTCAAGCTGAGCACTTAATACTCATAGTCTGTTCCTTTAAAACAAGTTTCTTCAGCTTAGGAAAATTCAGTTATGATGCAAGTTCACACAAGTATCTGAGTTTGAAAATATGCAGATAAGTACCCACTGGGATTTTCAAGAGGAGTTAAGTGTGTAGAGGTTCTTGCAAGTAACAACAGCAGCATTTTTCCAAGGAAGGCAAGCATATTTTTATAAAATTTATCTCTAATTGTTCAAGTGTCTTACAAAGCTGATCAAAGATACAGCTAAAGCTGAGTGAAAATTAACTCAAAAAGCATTAAAAGCTAATTTTTTTTTGAGTGGATCAGTAAGTAGGCTCAGCTGAAACCACTTTAGCTCTCATTCTGCTCATATATTAACACCTTTCCTTATGATGTAATGGACTCTTATATGCTGCCATTCTCGTGGTGCTTTGTCGCCTTTCATAAAAATTTCGCAAAATCAAATTCCTAAAAGATTTCAAAAGACCTTATTTTTTTTTTTTTTTTTTTTTTGGTTTCTGGTCCTCAGTGCACTCTGATTAATTAACCAAAAATCAATAATAGACTCCTGTGGGTGTTATCCTTGGGACAGAGTGAAAGATTTCAATCAATGTGATACTTCTTTTTCTCCTGAGAGAAACAGAGGTTACAGTGGTTATTCTGCTTGATAAGGTTTTTGATTTTTAATTTTTTTTTTTTTTTAAATAGATGACTGGTTTTAATCCAGGGACAGAAATGCATTCAAATTGTGACAGAGCTAAATTTCAGTTTTTTTACCCTCTCCTTTTTCTACATCCCTCTTCCTTTTATGATTAGGTAATCCTTTTGGAAACTGTTCAAAAGTATATGGAATAAGGGTCATTTAAAGCCTGTAGAATATCAGGAGCTTTTCAGAAGCATTAATTGATTATATCTTCAGCAAACTTTTTAAGTGCTTTGACAGGAGGGACTTGGGTCTTTGGAAAGGGCAGTAGGGCTGATTGTCATTATCATTATCATCATTATCATTATGATTATCATTAGATATTTGTGCTTACAGATGCAACAAAATGTTGCATGATCACAGAACTCAGAATCGGGCCGAAGCAGGACCAGTTTCTGAAAGTACCGTATCTATTGAACATATCTCATCTGCTACACGCATTAGGACTTAGCACCACAGACAAGTCATCCCTTTGTTTGTCATTGTCATGACAGGAATTGTAGATGAGGCAATATACCTTTTCCCATATTAACTGGAATTACCACACTGTTAGAGTCATGGTGAAAATCAAGAAATAACTATCTTCAAATAAGTATCCTTTCAAGGAAAGCAGTAAATTCAAAGTTGCCTTGTTTTCTGCATGGAGGGTCGGTGTTGGTGCACACATGCACAGCCACATGAAGTATCTTCAGCCTCAGCACCTGAATCTCCATGATTTTTATACAGTAGATGAAATTTCAGTGCTAGAGTGCTAGAGTTGGAGTTCTCTCTTAATGGAGCTGGTATATAGTATATATATATTATAGCTGTATGTACAATATATATATTATATATAGATACATAGCATATATATATGATAATAAATATATAAAATTGAATTCAGTGACTGAGGAGAATGTGGACCTTAAGAGAGTTATGAATCTTCATTTAATTTGAGATAAAATTTAATTTAAATTAATTATTTAATTTTTTCTTGGAAGAATCCTATGGGAACAGGCGCTGCAAGGAAGAAGGGTGCAAGACAGTGTGTTGATATCCAAGAGTCACTTCCTTAGGGCTCAAGAATATTGTATCCTGATGAGCAAGAAATTGGGCAAAGGGGACAAGATGAATAAAGAACTCCTGTCATAACCCAGACATAAGCAAAAAACACACAGGAGATGGAAGTGGGGTCAGGCCACTTGACATGACTATAGAGAGGCAGTCAGAGCAAGTAGAAATGAGACAATGAAGGCCAAGGCCCCTCTGGATCTAAATTGGGCCAAGGATGTCATGAATGACAAGAAGGGTGCTTTCAAATGCATCAATAACAAGAGGAAAAGAAAGGAATACATGGACCCATTACTAAATGGAGGGGGACCCTTGTAGCAGAGGATGCAGGGAAGGCAGAGCTATTGAATGCCTTTCTTTCCATTGTTCTTCATTGACAATACCAGCTCTCTGGAATCTCTGTCCCAGAAGACCAGGTGTCCTGGGGTGACTTTTGATGTTGTGTTCCCTATTGCTGCTCATGTCCAGGAATTAATTTTGTGCCTTTCCGTGCCTTTAAACTGAGCTGAGAGGGGGGAGAGAAAAAAACGAGTGAACTTTTCAAAACAGTTGTTCAAGAACACAGATACACACTGCTCTGTGTTCTGCTGCGGCAGTGAGAAGAGCAGAGGAAGCACCCTTCTTTCTTTTCAGCAATGTCCAGGGCCAGATGAACGGCTTTCGTGTGCTTGACTCTTAGCTGTGTCAAACCACGACACCAGGCTAAAGGAATGTTCCAGGGTAAAGTCTGTGGGCCCTTCTGGGATGCATCCACAAGTGTTGAGAGATTTGACACACACTATACTGAGGCCACTCACAATCATCTTTGAAAGGTTGTGGTAGTCAGGAGAGGTGCCTGAGGGCTGGAAGAAAGCAAATGACATCCAGGTCTTCAAAGAGGGCGAGGAGGAGGATCCAGTGAACTACTGTCCAGTCAGCCTCACCTCAGTCCCTGGAAAGGTGATGGAGTGCTGCATTCTGGAGACCTTCTCTATCCACTTGAAGGACAAGAAGGTCATCAGGAGCATGGATTCACTAAATGTAAACCATGCTTGATGATTGCCTTCTACAATGAAACAACAGCCTGGGTGGGTGAAAGGAGAGCAGTGGATATTGTCTACTTTGACTTCAGCAAGGGCTTTTGACACTCTCTCGCAATATCCTGACTGGCCAACTCAGGAAGTGTGGACTGAATGAGTGGTCAGTGGGGTGGATTAAGAACTGACTGAAAGCACAGCAAATCCCAGAGGGTCACAATCAGTGGCACAGGATCTAGCTGGAGGTCTGGCAATAGTGGTGTCCCACAATGTTCCATAATGGCCACATGATTGCTTAACTTGAATTCAATGAATATCAATGGCTCGGACAAAGGGGCAGATGCCTTCTTGGAGAGTTTGCTGATGACACAAAGCTGGGAGGAGTGACTGATACCCCCGAGGGCTGTGCAGCCCTTCAGAAGGACCTCGACAGGCTGGAGAGAGGGGCAGAGAAGAACTGTCTGAAGCTCAGCAAAGGCAAATGCAGGGTCCTGCTCCAGGGGAGGAATAACCCCAGGCACCAGCACAGGCTGGGGGCTGACCTGCTGGGAAGCAGCTCTGCAGAGAAGGAGCTGGGGGTCCTGGTGGACACCAAGCTGTCCATGAGCCAGCAGTGTGTCCTGGTGGCCAAGAAGGCCGATGGTATCCTGGGGTGCATTAGGAAAAGCACAGCCAGCAAGCTGAGGGAGGTGATCCTGCCCCTCTGCTCAGCCCTGGGGAGGCCTCATCTGCAGTGCTGTGTCCAGGTCTGGGCTCCTCAGGACAGGGGAGACATGGAGCTCCTGAAGCAGGTTCAGCAGAGGGCAGTGGAGATGATGAAGGGACAGGAGCACCTCTCTTACAAGGAAAGGCTGAGGGAAATCAGCCTATTCAGCATGGGGAAAAGACAACTGAGGGAAGAATTCATCAGTGTCCATAAATATCTGCAAGAATGGTGTCCAGAGGATGTCTCCAGGCTGTTCTTGGTGGTGCCAAGCAATAGGACAATAGGCAACACGAGGAAGAATTCCTGTACTGTGTTGGTGACTGAGCACTGGAACAGGTTGTCCAGAGAGGTTGTGGAGTCTTTCCCACTGGAGATAGTCAAGATCCATCTGGACACAATCCTGTGCCATGTGTTCTAGGTTGACCCTGCTTGAGTAGGGAGGTTGGACCAGATGACCCCTGTGGTCGTTTCTGACCTGACCCGTTCTTTGATTCTGTGATTCTGTAACTGCCTAGAAGTTTGTTATCTGATCTAAATACTTACAGCTCTCCCCATAATCTTTGGAGAAACTAGGGCATCTCCTGAAAGGCATTGCTTGTATTTTAGCCACCAGTTTTAGGACTGAATGAGCATCTCTGCCTATCTCCTTTCCTGGACTGATGTGAGAACCAGAACTCATTCAGACTGGATTCCTACATATATATGTCCAAAAATAGGGGACATAACTGCTTTGAATGGCCTGAACAGTGAAGGGTCACATCCAAATAATTAAACTCTTTATCTGTGATGAACACCGCTTTCTGCAATACAGGCACTAGAGCAGGCTGCCCAGAGAAGTTGTGGATGCCCCATCCCTTGAAGCGTTTCTGGTCAGGCTGCATGGGGCTTTGGGCATAGTCTAGTGGAGGGTGTTGCTGCCCAAGGGAAGCGGGTTGGATCTTCAAGGTCCCTTCCAGTGCTAAACATTCTATGATTCTATGATTCAATGATAAATAAAGAAAATAATTACTAAGACCTTACTACTACTACTCCTGTCCCTCTAAGCTTGGTATTTTTTTCCCTTGGTGGAAGAATGATCCAGATAGGTGAAACACAAATATTTTGTATATAATTGTGTCACATGATGTAGAATTTTTTCAAAAACATAGCTGATAAGTACTATACACTTCACAGTATGAAGAAAAATATCTGTAACAGTCACAGTGTTGTCTACACAAGACTAAGCTGCAAAGCTGATGTTTTTTACAGAACTTCTGTTTTCCACGCACAGTTTTCCAACAGAATAGCCTGCAGCACTAATTTCCATGCGTGAATTGTATTCCATGGAGTTATTTTTCTGTAAACTACTTTTTCCTTCCTCTTTAAGAAAAATCAATTTTTCTTCCAAGGCTAGATTAATAAGCTATACCTGTTTTAATGAATTCGTTTTACTGTTTCCCCCAGGGGTTTGAATACCTTCTAGAATGGTGTAAATTAAAGTTAGCCCAGATACTTTCTGGTGCTTTCCATCTCCTGCTGTTTTCTTTGTTTTTTCTTTGCTTTCTCATATCTACTTGTTCATTTTCTTTTACCCTGAACATCAGGTATCCTCCTGTTTTGCCACTTGCCTGCACTTGTGGCTCTCTGAATATCAGCAAGCAAAAAAGAACAGAAAATAGAAGAATGCATTTTACCCAGGTCTAAATGCAAAATATATTTTTCTTCTATTCTTTCTAATTCTGCTTTAGGAGTGTAGACTCACGTAATGGTTAAAGTATAGCATATACAGTTTTATACCTCTTTTGATTACCATTCCACTCTGCTAAGTTTTGGCTTTGGATGTTTGATTGTGATGCTTCCAGAAGATTCTTTAAGATTATTCTCCACTGAATAACTTTTTTTTTTTTTTTTTTTCTTCAGATGTGCAAGGTCTTACACCTGGGTTGGGGCAATCCCATGGACAAGTACAGGCTGAAAGAAAGAACAATAGTAAGACATTTTCTTTCTTGCCTCCTTTTGAAATTTTTTATCAAACATCCAGATATAATTTGAACTTTGCAGAAAGAGGATTAAAAAAGAAAACACTTAATGAAATAAATTTTAATACATTTCCTAGCTGTGTACTTTTCTGTTTTCCTTAGTAGTAATTTCTTCATTGCCACACATAACCACAAACTTAATCTGACCCTGTTTACCTAAGTGTGCACATAGATCAAATGCCATTTCTGAAACGAGTACTATTCTTCACCTGTATAGGGGTGTAATATTCATTCAGTTACTAAGTAACAGCATTTCTCTTCCAAAATCAGAAGCAGGGGTTATTTTGGATTTTTGCACCCTGATGTGGAGAGCCTATTTAAGAAATATTTTTGGTATGTCTGAGAGACCACTTAATATTGGAACCAGTCAGAGGAAACATGGCTGTAAGGGATCTCAAGAGTTTGCTTATTCCATGCTGTTCCCAAGGAGTATCCCTAACCCATTCCTTACAGACATCTGTCCAGTCAGTTCTTAGAGTGATAAACAGTCTCCAGTGATAAACATCCCACATTCAGGAAGTCTACTCTGATGCCGAACCGTTCTTACACTTAGAAGGCTTTTTCTTGTGCTTAAGAATGATTTACTTTGCTCTAATTTGCACCCATTGCTTATTGTTGTAACTACACCACCCAGGGAGAACAGTGCATGCCCTTCTTCTCCATAGCCTGCCTCTTTATGTCATAGAAGGGAGAGTACTACTTGTTCTAAGCAATTAGGAACTCAAATGATGATGTAGAAAATATCTGGCTTTGCATAATTCTCTAGCTTTTGAGCATATACTTACAATGCCCTCTACTGGGTTGGAATGTGAGATTTAACAGTGCTCATACCTGGTTAGTAGCTAGTCACGTTTATATAAATATATATATTTATATAAATAAGATGCACAAGCTACTGCAGACTTCTCTAAGAGTGATCTTGGTCAATACTAGATGACAGAAGACATGTTCTTGCTCTTCTGAATGTTTCTATAATCTTGTATAAAGCTGCATCTGAAATGATAAGTTCTTAATTTGTCTTTGTTACCCTTAAAATAGTCTAAATATGTGTTGAGAATCAAAACTACAAAGGAACTTCTTCCACTGGAACTTTAAAAAATGTTATTGATTGAGGCTAGTTTTTGAAACCACTTCTTATCATGGTGGAAAACAGAACTGAAGAAAATGTTAAGAATATTAGTGGTGAAATGCATTACCAGTAGCTGGGCCTTTATTTGGAGCAAGAAGACAATAATTCTGTTAAGAGGACTGGCATCTCCTCTTTCCATTTTACTGCAAAATAAAATAACTTGCTTCAAACTGACATCAGCTGATGTCTTGACCTACAGAAAACTGGCTCCAGGCTGAAGCATATTTCTGCATTTGGACAAAGGCACTCCCACAGTAATGACATTTTTATTTCACACAGTGACCCAAATGGATTGGGACTTTGTTGTTGTTGCTCCAAAGAGGCTTTAATTGATTAGCTTGCTGGAGGCCTGATGGAAAACTAGTGACACAATACTCTCAATGAAATAAGTGCAGCCTTTAAAAGTAAGGTTTTTTATAAACATCTTCTGAAATACATCTTAAACTGGTAGAGAACTTAATAGTAATTAGATTTGAAAATGTGCATTATGTCTTTTATGTCTATCATCTGTGAACAAATTACTATTTCCTGTGCAGGAAAATTTCAGGATATTTAATTTAGAGTCATTTTTGGTGGCTCTGTAAAAATAGTTTCACAAAAAAGTAGTACCACACAGAAATGCAGTTCATGCCCTTTGCCATTTTTTAATGAAAAGATAAATGTTTTCTTGGCTAACTGAAATAATTTAAAAACCTCTGCAAACCAAATCCCCTGATCATGTGTTTCTGCTTTTTTTTTTTTTTTTTTTTTTTTTTTTTTTTTTTTTTTTTTTTTTTTTTTTTTTNTTTTTTTTTTTTTTTTTTATTGTTGTTGTTAGTTTGTTTCTTGTGGTCTTGGGAAGCTATATGGACGGAAGCTGGGCTGTAGGACCCATTCAGTCTCATGGTTCAGCAGAGGAAACATTTCCAGTACCTCCATCAGCTGCCCCTGTGCAAAACCACAGAGGTGACACAGGTGTCTCTGGGGATGTAATTCACATGGGGCAATCTTTATTGCTGGTGACAACGTGCAAATTGGAAATAATCAAGCCTGTACCTCAGCTCTCAGGCTGAGTGTGCAGGGCTGACAGCTGTCGGGGACATCTTGAGAATACAGGCCTGTGAAGTAATTGAGTCTCAGCAATCTTCAACACATCAATGTTACCAAGCTACTATTTGAAATGCCACTGCATTCAAAATGATTCATGAGCTGGAACTTCCTCTGGGATTTTCTTTGAGCAAGTTCCAGAGATTAACAGACCACGTATTTGATCTATGTTTCCAGATTCTGTATGTATTTTCTTTTCTATAAGTCAGTTCATTATATTTTATGTGGTATGTAGCAAATTTATACCTCAGGAAGATATGTTATCTTAACACCACTGTTTCTCCCTGCAACATATTTCAGGAGAAAATGGAAAATCCCATAATAAGAAAGGCAGAAAAATACTTCTGCAGACTATAAACAATTCTCAAACAGTGACACTGTTGACATTGTTGACATGTAGCCTGAAAATTTCAAAAGAAGTTTCAAAGAGAATGAATTTTGTAATCTTACTTGCCTTCTGTTTCTTAAGCCTTTTGACTATACCCTCGAGTGGAACATGACTGGATACTGAACTCAGAAGGTAGGGAGTTGAGGAAAGGAGTGAATTGCTCTCATATTGCAGAGAAAGCATGAGTCTGCAAAACTCCAACTTCTCTGCATTTCCTGGTTATCTGGGCAGGCAAAAAAAAAAAAAAAAAGATGAAGCTAGAGGAACTTTGACCTTGTTTGTGTTATTGCTCTGGAAGCAGGGAACTAGGCTGTGAGTTGTCATGGTTATGCCCAAAGGAGAGGATGAAGTGCTGCATCCTGAGCCTACTGAGGGAAATGGTGCTGCCCTTTGCTTTTTTGGAACAAAGTGATGACATTGTGCATTCAGTTCACCTCCCCTTTCCTTATTCCTTCTAAATCACTTCCAAATCTTTCCCCTCACATGATTATGTGGGTATGAAATTTACCTAAATTCTATTCATAGTCATCACTGACCTGAACATCCAGCTCACAACAAAGGGAGGCTTTTCCATGTGACTGACCGTCTGGGTACAACTCTGAGCAAGACACTGAAGGACTAAGAGAAATTGCCATAGCATCACACCTTTCCAGGCAACACCTTTTCTCAGCACAGGCATTTTTGATATAAAAGTGGTTTGTTTAGGTTTTTTGAGCCAGCTATTACAGTGGCTGCTGATAAAATGCTTTTCTGTCACTGAAGAAAAGCATCTATTTATCTGAGAAATGTTAGCTTGTTATTGGGTATTATCAGCAAAGAGCTGAAAAATGCAGCAGGAGTTTGTTCTTTTATTGTGTCTGAGCAGAATGAAATTCATCTTGTTTCACTTGCCTGCACTTCTGGGCATCAGCACAAGAAGGCACTAAAACACTACAGTTCTTCATCCATCAGTGTTCGCTACTGATGTTCCTCTAGACAGACACGCCGCACAAGTTAACAGCAAACAATAAAGTCTTGTTTAAGATATTATTCAGTGCATCATGCTTTTAATTATCATTTACATTAGTACAAGCATTCCTCAGTCTGCTACTCTGTTTGGGAGTGCATGTTTTCCATGCAGATGGATGAGAAAAGCCGAGCTGCAGGCAGCTGGTCCTGGGCCTCCTTCCCTGCTGAAATAGACAAGTAGTTGGATAATCTGATCAAAAGGAAAGAAAAACATCTACTGCCATGAAAATCAAAGCAATGATATGGATCCTGGAAAAGAACACAACAGAGTGATTCTTTTATTGAATATTATAAAGAAGTTTTAGAATTAAATACACTGAGGAAAGTGAGGCAAAAAGAAGCAGAGTGTTTCAATCTCACAATCATAGGGTAATTTTGGATTTCTATTTACATAAACAGTATGAGAGTATGGCCTTGAGACACTAATTCACCCAGCAAGGACATCTTTTGTCAAAGTCTTAAGCTATTATGCTCCCCATAAATCAAGAAGGGGCATAGCAAGATGAGGCAAAGCAATCTATCTGGATGAGCTTAAGGGGACAAAACCAGTGGCAGCATTTGATTTCATACTGCATTTACTTTACTCTGACGCATAAGGGATGCAGAACAGTGGAGAAAGAGTGGTTCTATTTTGTTTTGATGGCCACAGTTTCTAAGTGCTAGCACTTCAAAGGGCAGCAGGCGCTAATGAGATTCCCATCAAAGCAACATAATTTACATTAACAAGCTTGCAGGGAATACCTCACATATTTAGGTATGGGATAAACATGGGCTAACTTTTTGGAAGAAAAAGGAGATATGTCAATAGAAGTCTGACCTGGCTTTGCTACTATGCTGGTGCTCAAGGCATATGGGGATGAAATCAATCTCATCCTCTATCTAGGGCACTCAGTCCAAGAGGCAAAAAACCTTGAAGGAAATTTGCTCACAGGGCTCTGAGTTTGGGGACACAAGAAATTCTCTGAACATGCTGGAAGTATTTCAGGCTAATGTTCTTTCTGCATCGTCTCCTCAAGAAAAGGTGATGCACCACATGAACTTGACAGGGAAAATTGCTCAAAGAGGCAGGAGCTCTCAGTACTACCAAGTCCAACATCTCTCCAGAAAATTTGTAGCAGCATGAATTTTTCCAGAATAACTTATATGTGTAGGAAATTGGACAAGATGAAATCCATAGGTACCTTCAAACATAAACTATTCTAAAAATTTGAAGAGTTACACAGGATTCAGAAATTAATTTTGTCCAGTCCTCTACAAAATCAAATATAAATTGGATGCTTTCTGAATGGCTTGCAAAACCAGTTGTTCAACACAGGATGTTGAATGGGAGTAAGGACAACATCAAAGACTCGGAATAGGAGGGGAAGGACAGGACCTTCTTCAGTTGACAAAGTCAATTTATTCTGTAAATTTCACTATCAGAGATCAAGCTGCAATTCAAATACTGGTTCAGAAACTATGATATTGGATCAGCCTGATCCCCCAGTCTTGTTTTTTTTCTGAAGGTTTCCAGTGTGTGGTGCTCCAGGAGACCGAAGACAATATGTTCCTCAGTTTCACCATGGAGAAATTTGTTCCCTGGGAATTTTTATCCAAAGTGCTGACAATGACAGATTGATGACAATCATCAATTATCATTCTTTGATACTAGCATAAGATACCAGGGGTTTCTTTCTCAAAATATTTTCTGTGGGGTTTTTTTTGTTTCTTTTTTTTTAAATGTGCATAATTTCAAACTTCCTAGAAACTGCTTTCCCTTTCAAGGATGGTTTTAAAAGATGTTGGTGTTTGGCTTTTTTTTAATGAATTACCTTTAGGTTATAGCAAAATCAGGCTTTCAACTCCTTAGCTAGTGAACACTGAAGCAAATTGCTCAATCCTCTGTGTCTTTTAGATACCTGTAGGTACATACATGTTTTCTAGATGATGTGTGCCATTCGTAGCTGCTCCTTCTCTGCCTTCTGTTGAGTTAGACAATAATGTTAATAAAGAAAATAGTAATAATATCTTCAAAAATAGACATGAATAGACAAATAGCAACTTTGTTTCTCGGACTAAATGGAAGACTTCAAGAATGCCCAGAGATGTACAAGATTATCATACACAGTCACCAAAAATATCAAGAATATTTATATATACAAATCTGTACAGCTAATACATATAACTTCAAATTGGAGATTCTTTCAAAATCAGTGGTGCCATCAGCATGGTGATATAATGCAAGTTGTAGACTTAATTAGGCAATGTAGTATACCAAGCACAAATACTAAGATATATAGTAGAAGAGGTGTGTAAAATAAGGTGTATATAGAATTCTTGAAGGAGTATATGTTTCACACTAAACACACTTAAAACAAATGTTCATTGATAGCCAGTGAATTATTTGATGCTTAGTTTTGTTTAAGTGTTAAGTGCTACAATTCACATATTGGAGATTTTGTAAAAACCTCTCTCTGTAAATGAATTATTATTATGTTTGTTTGTTTATTTATTTGTTTCTAAAATAACTCAGGACCTGAAAAGATGTCACAAAGTAGTCACAGTGAAACTGTGTAAATCAGATGTGTAGAACAGTTTTGAGCAGAGGAACACAAAAAATGAAGCTTTGTTTGGAAGAAAATACATGACCCTAGCAACTTGCATGTGTTGTGCCTACCATACTTGACCCACATAAATTTATAAAAGCTGTTGCATCAGGGGACTTAATTCTGATGCGAATCTGTAGTCTTGTACTGTGCCATTAAATCTGATGGGAAAATTACTGCTCAAATCAATAGGAATAGAAATGAGTTCTGTAATTAGAACGGGTAAATGTATTAATGGTTCTATAAAAAAGAAAAAAGAAAGGCTGAGTCCATGAAATATATTTTAATTGACAAGGACACATTTTTGACTTGAAAACTTAAAATGCCTGATGAAGCTTCTGTTGGTGTCCAACAAATGCCAGCTTTCTGCAGCCAGTCCAGCAACTGAGTAGTACCCACAACTTTCCCTCTGCAAATGCTATGAAGACCAAAAGGCTCTTAATAAATATACAGCTATAAATTATAAAAATATAAGGATCAAAGTGCTATAAGGAACAAAGACCACATTTCATTGTGTTCTACGAATCTTTACCAAAAAATAAAATGACCTTTTCTTTGTTTGTTTGTTTTTTAATTCCAGTTTAGGTACCCATGCAGGGCTATGGAGAAAAATACCTACAAAACAGAACCTGTTCATGCTGTGCAGCTCTATACCTTCTCTGCCAAACTGAAAGTGTCACTTGGCTATGACTGGAGAGTTAATAAACTCCGTCCTTTAGATAGATATTCCTTCACTGGGTGACTGAGAAATAAAGCCTTGTAACTTCAAGAGACTTCTGTCTTTAAGGTATAAGTCAAGTTTAAATCCATAGCATATCTTTATTGTTTTACGAGGTGTCTATTTTTGGTTTTTTATTCCCTTTACCTTTTATAAAGATCACTGGTGTTTGTATTGTCTTTGAGTTCCCTTTTCAAGTTCCTATTCTTGCCTTTCATCTGTGCAGCAAAAGGCAGTACTTAAGCTGTGTCTCAGCAGCAGACTTCTGACAGAAAAAAGAATTATGATTTCATTGAATGACTACTGGGGAGTTTGCAAGCTCTTATTTTTAAAACCACGGCTGAGAAACAGAAAAGAAGAAGCAGAAGATTAAATGAAAATATGAAATTACATTTATAGAAAAATTTGTTCTCAGCATGAATTCAATGTGAATTCCAATGTGAATTCCCTCCCTGTAACAAATCAAGTGAATAAAATAATTGCATAGAGTCTGGAGAGGTGATAATCTAGCAACTTGAAACAAAAGAGTCTAACAAAACCAAGACCTGTCCAAACCAAAATTACTGAGAAGTATTTAAATTTCAGACATTCATTTCAGAGACAAGATTACTCTACTAGATTGGCAAGCAACTAAAGAGAAGATAGTACCTCTAAGTGGCTGTTGTGCTATAGTTTCTCTAGCATTAAAAAATATAATGGATTCTTCACAGAGAAAAGGAAGGTGAAATGATTCTTGTTGAAAGAAGCTTTATCTCATTGAACATGGCAAAGTGGGAGAATAATGGGTATTTGGGTATTTTATCAGTCTCTTCAAAGACTGATAAAACAGTCAGATGAAACAGTATGACTACCCAAAGCCCAGTCCTGGGACACAACTTTCTGACAAAGAGTCAGAAGTCCCAGGTGTGTCTGTGTTGAGCTGATAGAGACTTTACAGATAGTTGCAATATGTCAGAGCAGTCTTGCCAGGGCACATCATGTAAGAGTGTTGCTGTGTTCCATTTCTTACCTTTCTGTTTTGGTTGATTATAAAAAATCCCTAGAAAACGTATTTTTCTTCCAAAAGTCATGAGATCTTTTTGTCCTGTGGTAGATGGAAATGGGGTTTTGTTATGGTCTTTCCCAAAATAGCTGAAAATATGATATATACATAATAAAGACATCCCAGCAACTTCTGTGTGTAGGTCATAAACACCACTTTGGTTCTCTGGCTCCCACAGACACAAAATCCTTCAGCATTTTTGATACTTAGACTTCAGTAAAGCCTTTTTCACTGTCTCCCACAGCATTCTGGTGGCTGCTCATGTCTTGGACAGGTGTACTCTGCTGAGTAAGAAACTGGCTGGATGGCTCGGCCCAGGGAGTGGTGGTGAATGGAGTTACATCCAGATAGTGTTCAGTCACAGGTGATGTTCCCCAAGACTCAGTGTTTTGACCAGTCCTTTGTAACAGCTTTATCAATGAGGGGATCTTTGTGGATCTTCAGAACATTTTTATGGATGGGAAAATGGAGTACAACCTCAGTCAGTTTGCAGATGACACCAAGTTGGGTGGGAATGTTGATCTGCTGGAGAGTAGAAAGGCTCTTCAGAGGGATCTGGACAGGCTGGAACAATCAGCTGAGGCAAATTTTACCAGGTTCAGCAGGACAAGTGCTGGGTCCTGCATTTGGGTTGTAAGAACAACAGGTAGTGCTCCAGGCCTGGGGCAGAGGAGCTGAAACCCTGCCTGGTGGAAAAATAGCCATCCGTGCGGCCAAGAAGGCCAATGGCCTCCTGCCTTTTGTCAGAAATAGTGTGTCCAGCAGGACCAGAGCTGTGATCACCCCTCTGAACTCATCACTCTGTCTTTACTCTGCAATTTGAACCCTGTGTTCAGTTCTGGGCCACTCATTCCAGAAAGACATCAAAAGGCTGGAGCACGTCCAGAGCAGGGCAATGGAGCTGGTGGAGGGTCTGCAGCACAAGTCTTATGAGGAGCAGCTGAGAGAGCTGGGATTGTTTAGTCTGGAGAAAAAGAGGTTCAGGAAGACCTTATCATTCTCTAGAAATGCCTGAAAGGGGGTGTAGCCAGGCTGGGATTGTTCCCTTGCTAGTAACAGGCAATAGGACAAGTGAAAATGGCCTCAAGTTGTTCCAGAGGTGGTTTAGATTGGATATTAGGAAAAGTTTCTTCATGAAAATGGTTGTCAAGTGCTGGAACAGGCTGCAAGAAAAGTGGTGGAGTCCCCATCCCAGGAGGTTTTTTAAGGGTGTGTAGGTGTGGCACTTACAGACACGGTTTTCGCTGTGAACTTGGCAGTGCAGGGCTGACAGTCAGACTCTGTGATCTTAGAGGTTTTCTTAAACTAAATAATTCTATAATTCTGTGACTTTTAAGTATTTCTGGGGGAAAATTATGTACTCTGGAAAGAGCTGAGCACTAAACGCTCTGATAGAAGAAAATGAGGTAAAATGCCAAGTGTACTCTTGGCCTAAATAAAAGCTTTATTTTTTCTTCTCAGTATAAAATAGTCGAAGTATCTTATCTGTTCCTAGCAATGGGAGAAAATATATACATTGCAAAAAATAGAGAAAAATAAGATAAGAAGTTAGAGATGGGTAAAATGACCCTTATTTTTCTCTAGAAAAGCAGATAATTTTCTGAATTACAGACTTAAAATATCATTTATATGACACAAGCTTAAATGTCAGTGATACATCAAAGAGTTAGGTTTGAAAACCAATGCCTCATTTAGTAAAGACTACTTTGGAGTATAAAGTGACTTTAAAATTATCCTTCAGAGTATATAGAAAAAAGAAAACTTTCATACATCAAACAAATGTTCATTTTTTGGCAAATCTTTCTTTCACAGGGTTGGAGCTTCATTTTTTCCAGAGAGCAGCTCATCTTTCAAGAGGAAATAAAATAGCTGCATTGATACAAAATTAACTATGTCTGGCTCAAATTTTAGAGCATGGAATCAGGCCTAGGTTATTATTAAAACTCTATAAAGGTGTGAATAAGCCCACAAGCCATAAAGAAAAAGAAAGCTGAAGGCAGCTAAAGAGCATAGCATAAAGAGCATATGCTAAATAGCATACTACCTATGAGTAGCAGCTGAGTAGCAGCTTTGAGAATTTGCAACTTTGTGATTGCTTAGAAAGCAAAATAGAGGTTTAAAGACAGTTTAATGAGCTGTGGAAAAATAATGCAGAAACATCTTAGGGAAAATTATCAAATGGGGAATAACAAACATAGAAATAAAGATTTTTTTGGTGACATCCTCTTTTAAAGCTGGATGTTTGAACACCTTTCTGGCAGTAGAGAAAGAAAATATCCCCAAGTTTCAGGGTAACCCTAACCAATCCAGAAGTACAGTACCAATAACACTGAAACTAAATAAAAATAGTACATAAACGTGTTTTTTTTTTAAAAAAAAGTGTATCAAATATAATTTTTGATGACCATTTGTAGGAATAGGGGAAGAGGCTCACAAGGGGAGCCTTTGAGTCTCTGCAGACACAGATAAAATCCCCAAAATTAGCATTGGTCTTTGTAGTTCAAGTTTATATATATCCCAGCTACTACAGCCACAGACCATTTGGCAGGGTGGGTAGATGGAGTTAAACAAGGATGTTGGATTGCAGTGATAACAATAACCACAGGGTAACTACAGCTATCCACAAGAAACTTTGCTCAGCTTCCAATAAGTGGGGAGCTAATTTTGGCCTGTATTATGTCCAGTATTCCCCCTTCACTTTCATTGCTATTATGATCACTCGGATTCAGAATACATTTTGGGTTTGGGTTTTTTTTTAAGTGGCATTTTATTTTGTAAAAATTAAAAGCTATAAAACTTGGAGTTTTGAATGGGAATTGATCCATTTTCACTGAGAAGTTGGAAATACAAAAAGGCTATTTTTTCCTGCCTTCACTACTCCAAAGCTTATTTATTTATTTACTTTTGAATACATTGCAAAAACACTTTTTCATGGCTTGAAATTAAAATACAAGGTTAAAATTCAAAGAAAAGGCATAAGCAAATGTGGAACACTTAAAAAATGCTTAGTCTAACACTATAATTAATTTGTACTTGGTCTCCATCTCATCCTTTCCTCACCCCAGTTTCTGTGATGCAGATCTGTGTTTGCTGATGGAACTGTGCAAAATGGTAAAATGTTGTAAAAATCCTTTTCACCACAAGCTACAACAACCTGTGTTTGTCATGAAAGTGCAGACATGAAAACCATACGAAGACAACCTAGGAAACTCAGTCATGGATTAAGCTCTGCCTGTGCTAATGGGGGAAGAAGGGAAAAAAAGATCACAAGGAGAGGGGACAGCCTGCATCAGATATCATGCCAAGAGCCAGAATGAGCACAAGTGGGACTCAGCAGAGAGGCTACACAAGGAGATGAGGGCTGATGAGTATCCAGCACATCACTCTGCAGTGGCAAACAGCCCACTGACAGCCATAATTTGCCAGCCTGCCCTGAACTGCAAGTCTTGCCCTGGGACATGCCACACAGGCTGCTGTACCTGCTGCCCACCCTGCTGGTCCAGCTGGCCAAGGCCCTGCTCCAGGGCAGTGCTCAGCTCTGGGAGCTGCAGCAGCTGCCACCCATCCTCAGAGAGAGCCAGCTCTGACATCCACCCAAGCTGCCTGAAGATCTCCACTACCAGGAGCTGCTGAAATGGACCTTGAAATCCCCAGGACTGCTGCCTGGCTTCTGTTTCTGCCTGAACACTTGCATGGCCATCATACAGGATTTGTTCCAGTGTTTCCTGCTCAGCCATGCCATTGTCATAATCTCTTCCTGCAGACGTTTTTGCAGTGCTGTTAGCACAATGTGACAGGCTTCTGCCAGTGTGAGACAGCAATGGCTGTGTCACCCAGAGCTGGTAAGGCTGTGGCTCAGCAAAGGTTTATCCCAGGGATACAAATACTTTCCACCTTAGTGGATGTGCACACACATGCTTTGCAAAGAGAGACAGTATTATTTCCCCTATTTTAAAATGAGGAAAAACAGGACCAAAAAGAAGAATTTTGTTCAAAGTCACCCAGAAGGCCATGTATATTTTTACTACACTCAAAAAGCCCAAGAACTCTTTGCAAAAGTCTTCGGAGATACTATATTTTTATATCTCTAGACCTTTATCTATATATTTACAAATATATCTTAGAAGAAAGAAAGAAAATTCGTCTTAATTGTGTTACAGTGCTTTTTCTTTCTGTCTTACATGGAGTGCATACATACCTACACACAGAGAGACATATCTATTTATCTACATACCTACCTAGATATAGATAAATATCTCAAAATTTAAGTTTGAACCCTGTGGACCCCATCAATATTTGAAGATGGTTACTCTTATGCCCTAAAAGAAATCTGAGACTTTGTCATATTTAGTCATGCTGAGTCATAAATTATCTCATTTTAAGCCAAAATTGAGCCACGTCTAATATTTAATCTGTTTTATCCTCCTTTATTGGTAAGCTGAGTTTTATCATTCTGTCCACCACCTGAAGTATACCTCAATATAACAGTTGAAGCAAAAAGATATATAAACTATAAATCTTTGCTGCCATCACCATCACCATAGATTGAGAAAAGACCCAAGAGCCCTGTAACTAATATGAGTGGTCACACTTAGCCAGAGACTACAAGTAGAGGAGCTCCAGCTGCTATTTTCTGTTCAAGTTTTCACTGTTTTTCCATGTCTCTGAGGGATCAGAAAAATAAATTATTTCTTACTGTTATGTGAAAAATTATAAGGTCCTGTGGAAATCTTGATATTTGGAAAAGAGTTTCAATTGAATGTTCGGGAAATGCTGTTGAAGAGGCTCATTTGGGCCTTTGCTATTCAGCAGATGAAGCAACTCCTGACCTCGACTTGCAGGACTTGCTGCTTGGCTATGCCTTAAGTACATGTGGCTTTGTGATTCAAGTAGAGAATTAGCAATGGGTGGTAACTGTGTCTGCATTCTGACAGCAAGAGAACAAATTACCCTGATGATTCTGCCTTGCTTCTGACTGAAGGTATTTAGCTTTGCTGGCAGTCAGGCAGTATGTTTATGAGATACTGGTTTGTATGCTCATGTTGCTGTTTGCTGTGATTAAATAGTACTTTTTGCTTCACTAGTGAGTGAGGGACAATTTTATCCATTTATTTTGAAAATGGCATTAACTCAATTTACTTGGATGACAGAGCAGTGAATTCAAGTGCTGATTTCAGGTCTTGGCTTTGTTTGTCTAAAGGCACATAATTTCACTTCTCTTGTCACTTTTACCACTGATAAACAGGGATGATACTGATCTCTGTAATAAAACACCCCGAGACCTACAGATAGAAAGTCATGAAGGATATTAATAGTTTTACCCTATATATTTCTAGTTCAAATTGCTCCCTTAATGTAGGTAAGCCATTTCACTCTGCCATCTGTGATCTCTGACTTCTACCAGTTCCCATCTGAAAAACAAAAATAAATACTTAACTGTTGAAAAATAGTGTGTGGCACCCATCAAACAAGCAAAATAACCCCTTTTCAAAATCAAATACTTTCTGGTTTTACAGTTCCTTGACACTGGAGTGAATCCCAGATGCTTGATTGATTGCCAGAGAGGGCAAACACAATCTCTTCATTATGCTAATAATGAAGTAATAGAATTTCAATTACTTTTTTGACAAATGTCAGTGATTAATTAATTCTCTAGTCAGTATAATCATGTTGATAATCCTTTTGAAACCAATGTCTCCATGAATTTCATACAGTTTTTCATAGAAACAGTCATAGATGAAATAAAATATCAGACTGCATGTTCAATCATCCTGCATGTTTTGTCCTGAGGCCCCTCTCTCTCAGACACCTGCTTTTTTTTTTTTTTTTTTGGGGAGTGGACAGATGCCAGATGTCTGTTCTTAAGCCTCTAAAAAACAAAGCTTGATACTTTGCATTTCAGAAGCCACAAGTGGCCTTCTTCTCACTGGGGATGTGATGCTGGGCAGCTTTCTGACCTACATCCACAACATGGTGAAAGTGCTCCTCCCCATCAGGTGCTGCTGGGTGTGACTGGAGGGGGCTTGGGCTCCCTCAGTGAAATGGAACACCCTGCTTCACCACCCTCTCCCTGACACAGCAATCCGGGGACAGCATCCTGCAGGGAATCCAGAAAGCCTCAGGAGGGGGATGATAAGACAACCAACAGCTACCCTGGGGAGAAGGGGGAGATATCAGTGCTACCCTCAGGTGTACCCACACTCTCCAGACCACTTACAGTCCTGATCCTTTCATTCAGAAAAACCCCACCCAATCCCAAGAGCCCAAATCCAGTACACATGAAGGAGAGGGACAGTCCTTCTGTTTTCAAGCACAAGGGAGTCTGGAGTTCACTTGGCTCAGCTACCCTTGCAGCTTGACTGAGGCCTATCTGCCATGAAAATTCCACAAGGACTAGCCTTAGTTTACTCCAAACTGGAGCAAATCTCAGCCACTCGCCTCAAACCTGTGTCATTTGAAACTCCTTGGGACTCCAAATGTCCAATATTTTATTTTGTGATAGTCTGATGCTATGTATTTGAAGAAATATTTGGATGGAAGACTTTCCCACCCCATAAGCACTTGAATAAATGTGCCATGAAGTTATCTCTGTGGCAATGAGAGTCATCCTGCAGCTGAAAACCAGGCGGAATGCCAGTCTTCCTTATGGTCCTTCTGTCTGTCTATGAAGTGCTGCAGCAAAAGGAAGATGCTGCTGTGTACTGTACTTGACTCATGAGATGTTCCCCAAAGAGTCCTGTCTTCAACCTGACTCCTGGGGAAATGTTGTGAAGAACACCTTGGTTCTCGATGGGACAGATGGGTTGAAAATGTGCCAAGAAATGTCTGCACTTTAGGCACAATAAGGTACAGATCTTAAGGCACTTGGGAAATTTAGCACTAGCATTACAGAGGGGAGATACCAGATGTATGAAAGATTTGAGCACTGCAAACTCAAATTTAGTGTTAAGATTCTGTCTAAACTCAATGTACATGTACAGATACTCATTTGGACCTGGGCCTTTGTCACCTCCTGCAGAAGCAGGAGCTGAACTTCTGACCTACAGTCTTTTCTTTCAGTTTTGTTTTTGATCAATGCTTGACAGATACAGAACAGCATTTTTTGCAAGTCATTCAAAAGTCAGCAGTGATGCTTTTCATTTTAGAAAGATATAAACTTCGTATGGAGTGACACCAAGAAACTTTGTACTCACTGACTCACCGTAATGGAGAGTTGTTTAAGCTTCTTTCACATTCTATTTTTAAGTGTGCAACAAGGTGGGTGGAAAAAACTCATTAGTCTTCTCTACTTGAAAAATCCAGTATATTGAACAAGGGCAGCACACCCCCTTTTAGGACACAGTTCTCTACACTTCATGTAAAGTATAAGAAAGACAAGGAGATGTCAAGTGATACTAGGGTCAAGCAGAAATCATGAGTCATTGTAATCTTGATATGAAAACGAAATAAAGGAATAGCAATGGTGGTTTGTGCAGAGCTTTTAAATATATCTAGTCTTTCTTTATTACCTCCCTTTATCTTCAGAAAACAAAACTGTAAGACCATTTAAAGAGGGAGTACAGCTTCAGTAACAACTATTTTTCCTGCCTATACAGAGAGAATGGGAAGAACAAGGCAAATCAGTGCTCTTCCTTCCCTGTCACCACCAGAGTATAGGATGCATCATTTGGATGGCTCACCTTTAATCTATTTTGTGCTGTTATTATGATTAATTGTGTATTCTCAATATATTTCAGCTGTAAAGTCATTTGATGCAAAGTTACTCTGAAACATGGAGTTATCAAGCCCTTTCATTAGAACATCCATAAATGCCCTGGAGGGCAAGTTTAGAATCGAATCAACTGGCTGCAGTTCTAGTTCTGTTCTTTACAGAAAGGTTTTTTATTTTTTTGTTCTCAGGCAATGGGCATGGCTTTCATGCTGTATCAGAGTCTTTAGATAAATGCAAAGGTTTTAGAGACCATCTGTCTCTTATTCTTGGAGTTCAAATTTACCTGGTATTTGGGCTTAAATTTATCACCCACAAAGGACCTTGCTTGCTTAGGATCTGACAGTAGGACACATCCTTACACCCAGAAACAATGTCCAAAGCAAGTTCATGCTGCCAAGGGTGAGGAAAGTCCAGCTTCAGGAAGTTCATTACAAACTCTTACTTAAATAGCTTCTGTTTTAAAACTGCTGATCTAAAAGGATGTGCATTCTTGTTTTATTCTCTGCAGCCTGACAGCATCTCACTTGTCTCTGCAAAGGAAATTGTGCCCATGGAGAGAGAACCAACTCTATTGTAAAGATGTTTGCTATCAACTACAACACCCAAAATATGAAATGAAAAGAAATGCATTATTTATCAGCATGTGAAGCTTTGAAGCCTGAGGAAGTAAAAAATCATTAGGCATGAACAGCTATGAACTACAAGGGCAAAAACTGCAGCTGCTGGTGTTTAAAGGCAATCTAAAAGGACATGAAGCAATGCTAATCTAGCTCCTGACAGAGTGTGAGTAACTGTGGAAAATTGAAAGTTGGTACTTTAATGAAGCTTTAAAAATATGAATGAAGATGAAAATGTTTTCCACTTTGTTATACTTGTTTTTTTACTTAAATGAAACAAAATAAAACTGAGGTTTAGATATTACATGGATGACTGCACTGAACTAATATTGGAATTCATAAGTGGTGAATAATAATAAAACAGTTATTAATTAATGGAAACAAATCAGACTCTTGCAAAAAATGGGTGCAGTCACTGCTTAGCAATGACAAAAAATCCCAGTGTTATTCATACTATTTGTAGCACAAATCCAAAACATTGTCCCATGCTGGCTACTGAAAAGGAAGTTAACTCTGTCCCAGTCAAAACTAATGCAGCATCTTTGGATACTCAAGATATTGTCACAGAACTGCCAGATATAACCACAAGAAAATTGTGGTCATAACCTTCCTTCCTTCCTTCCTTCCTTCCTTCCTTCCTTCCTTCCTTCCTTCCTTCCTTCCTTCCTTCCTTCCTTCCTTCCTTCCTTCCTTCCTTCCTTCCTTCCTTCCTTCCTTCCTTCCTTCCCTCTTTCCTGAGAGTATGACAAAGTAGCTCAATCTCATTAATGCAAATACATACTGAACATAAATACTTCTCCCACAATGCTGACCTCTGTACAACCTCTGCAGTAAGTATTGGAAAATAAGCAGATATTTTAAAGCATGCCACAGCCAAGAATTAGAGAGGCGAAACTCTAACTGACAAATTATGAAAGCCAATTCAAACATAACTTGAATGTTAAAATGTAACCCTAGAGATTCAAACAGCTAAGGATTAGATTAAATGGTACCTCTCCTTTGGTGGCATGTGAAGAACCCTCAGTGGTTTGGTAATAACAGGCTGAAAAAGGTTGAGTATGTTCCATGCTTCCAGTTTCAAACTAGCAGTAAATAAGTTGTGTTATGAGGTAGAGAAACACCCTTAACTCAATTTATTTAAAACATTGAAACAAATACAAACCCAAAATATTTCCCCAGATCTAATGAAAAGCAGCCTTTTTATCTTGTTGTTTTTTTTTTTTCTTTTTTCCTTTTGTTCAACCTTTAATGCTGTCAAGATTTTTGTCAAGCTACGTGTTTTTGGAACAAGATTTTCAGTGATTGTCTTTTGTGTATGTTTATTTCCCAACTAATTTGGGGGGAAAAAAACCACAACATTAAAAAAAAACCCCAAACCCACTCAAACTAATACAAAATAAATGCCTGAAAACTAGAGTTATGTGGAGTGCTCTTCACAAATGTATTGATTTATGCTAAAATGCCTTTTTAAAGACAACGCCATCTTAGATTTTTCCACAGGGTCGAGCACATTATTCTGATCGACCTGCTGTCAGAGCCCAGCTCAGCACAGCTGTGTAGTCTGATGCAGCTTCATGGCTTTAGTCCCTCTGACGAAATGGTATAAACCAATTAAAAGATAACCTGCCTCCCTCCATCATATTGGCTTTTATCTGGCTATTCCTCTTCCTGTTGCAGAAGGCTGTACTGCTATTTTCTCCAACTACTGAGTTTAAAGGAGATGATATAATAAAAATCTATTGAGGTCATTTTTAAAAATAAGCTCTTGGACCTCTTGTCTGATGAGCTGAAGTTAGAAGAAATGGACTGTAACATTGATCCAGTATGCCTTATGATAATGTCTAGATAAGTGAAAATGCATGCATTGTAGTTAGAATGCAAATTCCTGGCCCTGTTAATAATTGAATTTCTCAGCTTTCAAGTCAACATTTAGGATTAATCCTTTTGGGGTCTGAGTTTCCTATATTTTCTTTGCATTCTTAGGGGGTGATTTCTATATACTCATTTCAGCAAACACCTGTGTCACATTTATCACAAGCATAGGTCTTTGCTTTTTCTGCAAACACTCTAACGAAGAGAAATTTGATATATTTTCATGGGAGTAGAAACTTTGGGAGGAATTTACAAATTTACTGAGAGAGCAGAGGAGCTTCAGTATGAAAAAACCCTAAATTTTGTTTTACTTGTAAATTGACAAATTTACTCCTCCTGAAGCAAATAGGACTAGAAGAGGAAAAGGATTCCCTTTCAAAAAAAACCGGTCAGATCCCAACTCTTTGCTCACCTCTGAACATGACTGTAAATCCTGGTCTCTTAAAAAACTTAGGAGAGAAATATAGCTACTGATGAAGATGGATCATTCCTTTCCCTGCCTTTTCGTCTTGCAGTAGAATCACTCTATACAGAATATCACTTGAGGTGAAGAGTAATAATAGCTTAACCCAGGAAGAGAGGAAAAGTGAACTAACTTAAATGAGTTAACTAATAGAAAATGCTGTCTGCAATCTCTTAAAACCAGAAAAACATTGATGATTTCTGATGATCCAAATGTGGAAGATATCATCAGTACATGACAATCAAATTTCTACATGAAGGGAGCATTGGACAGCTATTAGAATAGGAGTAAAATAAAAGTAATGCATTCAGTAATACAGTCTAGAAGCCTTATGCTTTGGGATGAACAAGAATGTCATTTGGAATATGGAAATGAAACAGCTGCTTAGAGTAAGAACAGTGATGTGTTAGTCAAATGTCATCCACCAAGAAAGCACTAAAAGATGAAAAGCAAAATAGATGCCAAAAGATATTTGGCACTGTTCTAAACAAGTTTAATAGGAGTTATGCAAGAAAAGGGTGAAAATGGATACTATCCTGCTAAGACATGGCAAAAAAAGTCAATACTGTGTCAGAAGCACCTAAGACCTACAACAGTGAAGAAGAGAACAGAATAGGTGTTAGTAAGAGCAGTTTTAAGTTTATATTGTTTTTTCCCAGGGAAGCAAAAGCTGAGATTCAATTTTCATTATTGTTTCAGAATCTATTTCAAGGAGGGCAATTGGGGATGAAGAGGAAATGAGAACACAAGAGCAGGGAAAGAATATTTAATCCAAAGAAGAATGCTGAAATAACAGGTTCATAAACTACCTATGAGTTAGTTCATGCTGAGGCTTAGAACATCAGAAAAAGGTTCTAGTAAAGTAAACAAAGTACTATAACCTAAAATAATAAAAAAATCTTGTTTAACCCTTAAAATACATTAATGGGAGTAAACGTCCTTGTTTTGGAAAGAAGCTGCTCATTGAACCGTATGCAAGGTAAGTTGCCCAAATCTTCAGCATCTTCTGCAAATTTTTCTATAACAGCTTTTTAAGTGATTGCTGATCTTTGGCTTTGCAATGATTATTTTCAACATTACTGACAATTTAACATGCCCTGGTTCATCTATCTCCTCTACATAGCCAGGCTCCTTTTGTAGAAAGGATAGGAGCTAAGATGTTTGCTCAGACAAGAAGCGACAGAAGTTCCCTGTTACAGGGTGTGTGACCTGGAAAATTATGATTATTTGGGTTTTTTCATACTCATTTACTTTAGTTTATATATTTATATTTCTATAACTCATTACTTTTAGTCTAAATGTAGAAGTTTGGCAGATATGTAGATAATATCAGTCTAGTCAAAGTTCTTATCTTGTAGGTAGGGAACACGTAATTGCAGTTGTGATAAGTGCTAGGTCCTTTCCAAAACAGCACTTCTCCAAGGCAATATGTTTAGTCACAGGGGACTGAGCACTAGCATCAGGGAAGAGGTTTGATGGAACTGTTATAAACTTTTTTAGGCTACAGAGTGACACAAGTCTCAATTAGCTGCTGATAATTGATGAATACAGAGTGCTGTATGGAAGCCCAGGGGAGGATTCTATCTATTGATGCAGTTTTTTGTCTTAATGTCTTTACAAGTGGGAGTTAAATGGTTCCTTTCTTCCATGGCTCACTGTTTTTAGTAAAGCAGTTGCAATTGCTTACTGAAGAACATTCTGATTTCTTGGTTGATAAATCGATTTATTTTTCTCACAGAGCAACTCTTTTTTTCTAAGAAACTGCATGCATTCCATTATTTCATTGAGTTACTTTGCTTTTGCTGCTGATTCTGAGACCTGGGTGTTGAGAAAACAGAGTAACTCAATTTTCTCTGGGTCATAGCTGTGGTAAGTTTTAATGAAATCTTTTATTTTAAGTTCCATGGCATGAGGATCACTAAAAGGTCAAGAACAGCAAGGAAGCCCTGCTTTTCACAGACATTAAAAACCTTCCTAATTTTACACAGCTGTTAATTTCAAATGACTGTACTAATTCTTCCTGAGGAGAGGAAATCACATAGGTCTTTTTCCTGTGAATTGCCACATGTATGGTTCTTGGCACAGTGTTGTGGCATTTTTGCATTGCAGTGGAAGAAAACTCTAATCAGATAATTCACCTGCAAAATGAGACTCGTTTGAATCTCTGCATTATGAGAAGAAAGCAGGGAAGAAAGGATAATCTGTGTTTGATCCAGTACCACTTCCAAAGTCCTGTAGCCAAGGTCCCATGATACTGTGGGCACCACACCAGCAGGACACCCAGGTATGGCTGAGCTCCCTGCCTCCATCCTGCTGCTGATCAAAAAGGATCAGCCTTGCAGGGAGCCTGTCTCCCAGCTGGCCAAGTCTGGATGTGATCTCTGGGGTCCACTATGTGGCAGTAGCCTGATAAATGAGTGTTGCTGTGTGGGGTCCTTGGGAAGTGTTATTCCTAAGAGTGGGCAGTAGGAAAGTCACTGAACAAGATGCATCAGATGTAAGGAATGAAGTCAGACCTGCTTGCCACACCCGTCTCTTGAGTCCAGTGTGACCACAGCAACAGAGAAACTGAAATGCAGACCACTTTGGTATCGTGTGTTAACTTCATACACGTCTTCAAATATTCTTCAGCAACGGCTCTGGCAACATTGACAGGACATTTTCTTCCTAGGTGAAGGAGACAGAAAAAGAGTGATCAAGCATTTTAAGAAATGTTATTACTTCAGCAATTTAGTTTCAGGGAAGAAAGGGCAGAAGAAAAGTGCATATTTAGAGGCACATGGCCTCTGTGTCCCAGGGAGTGCCACTCTCATTGGGAGAAATTGTGTTCCTAACAGAGAAGTTGTGTTTCACAGATGAGCTGTGCCTTGAATAATACTGAGCAATGCTTTGTTCTGTGCCAAAGTGAAGCCCATGTTATCATTATCAAGTGATAGTTTTCTGAGGAGGACTTGGCTGTATGAATGTCTGGTAAACACTACAGTTAATTAGATGCCTGCATCTGCACATTTAGTCAAATACACAGACAGATATTGATTCCAGCCACAAGACTCTTGTAAACAAAGTCATTAAAGATATGTGAAGTGTTTGGGTGAAGATCCTTATAAAACAAGTTTCTCCATCTGAAACCTCCAAAATCCCAAATAACCAAGAAAATAAAAAACAAGAAGTAAATTCCATCTAGCCACCCATGACAAATCAAAATGGTTATAAAGAAAAAGCTTTGTCCATTTGTCAGCTCTGCATATACAAGTACAGTGCAACTTACATCATTATTATTAAATATAAACTCTGTTTTCCGACCATTGTATGAGTTGGTGACAATGTCATATCAGTAGAGCTAGTTTCTGAAACACTTCTCAAAGCAGATTTTTACTGTTTCTTTTGTAATTGTGAGCAAAGGACAAAATAGCCTTTTTATTTCCCTAGAGTTTGTATCATGCTATTAAAGAATAAGAACAAAAATAACACCTAAACTTAGCATTACATTTTGACATGCACGCAGTTTTCATCATGTCTTACTTCTGTCTTTGCAAAAATTGAGGGGTGTGAGCTTGTGTGTGTAGCTACAGAGAAGCTGTTGTGTCCACATATTTTGTTGTAGTAATAGCTGTGGTCATCTTTTCAGATACTGACTCTTTTAGGACGTGCAAAGACGACAGAGGCAGGAAATCATATTCAAAGTCAAATATTATTTAATGAGAGGCAGAGAATGTTATCTTTATAATATTTCAAAGACTTCAATATAATACATTTTACTTTTCTTCAAATAAAAGTAGTCTTTAATACCTTCTTTACTGCTACAGAAAGTTTAAAAATCTCAATCAACAATATACTGATATTCTTAAATAAAATTATCTTGAGTTTTTGGAAAACTGAAACTGTGCTGCAGAAAAGATTTTTGTTGCATTGAAGTGTTTATTTCATTTGAGTTTTGTTTCAAAGCATTCTAGCATCTTATCCTTGAAAATGACTCTGAACTACATATTACTATATGAATTTCTTTTTCTCATAGGTGTATGCTTATGTATTGTGTCCTAGAATTGAAAACTGGGTAACAAAGATCCTGTGTTTCATAGCAGTGGTTATCAAAGAATAGCATCAGAACAAAAAGATAGTAGGGAAGCAAAGAACTAAGTTTGCTCTAACATTTCTAGATCTTGTTAATGTGTTAGTAACATAAAAGAACAGAAAGTGATCTCTGCATTGCTGGGAGAAACATATTCTCTTCTTTATCCCATCAATTCTAAAGTATTTTTATTTGTAACTGGAAAGATAAGTGAGTCCAAAGCTGGGTAAGACCTGACTCAGACCTTCTGTTTTTCTGTAGTTCTCAGACAAATCTGAAATTTTTGATATTGCTGTCAAACTCACTCTGTTCAGGATCAGAGCTTGAGATGTGAGCTTCAGCTGATCACAGGGATGCCAGCATGGGGGACTAAGAATAGAAGTGTAAATTGTGCGATGGAAGTTGGAGAAGGGGGAAACAGAGGCTGCAGGAGAGAAAGCTGGAAGGGCTCCACAATTATACTTTGGTCTTTGTGTTCAGCTGGTGGTTTTTTACATCAGCCTCAGAATGACAGAACAAGCTGAGTGGGAAGGAACCCATAAGTACAAGTCTTTGACCTGTCCAGATTACACATTTGTTCTCCATGCAGCGAATATGCATGCCTTTTGTTTCCCTCTCTCCTACCTGGGCTCTTTTTCCTTGTGGGCTGAAATATCAAAAATCGCAACAAAATACAGACAGCTCATACTCCTGAAATTAAAAATAAAATTACTCCTTCTGACATTCTTTAGCTTACAAGAGATATTGCAAGGATATTTCAGTGTTATCCCGCTGGATGTAAACAGTTTGATATAACTGTTCAAAGTATTTGTGGATGACTGGCCTGCCCCTTTAACCTTTCTAACCAGCCTTCATGACCATGACAAAGGAAGAGGCTGTTCCTGCTCTTATTGCTACTGACCCTCTGCCCACTCTTGAATTTTCCCTCATTGCTTCAATAAGTGAGGACCAAGGGGAATAACTATAATTTCTCACATTTCAACTAATACGCTTTTTCCCTCTTCAAGGAAATAAAAGGAAAGCAAAACTGGTTTTGGTGGTTAATAAGTGTCTTCTTTTGCCTTTTTATTTGTGATAGGTATTTATTCAGTAACAGCAGTAACACAGAATTGTAGCAACTTTGCTCACTGTAAGTCTGGAAATTGTGGCTCTATCCCTTCAGGATACTAGAAGAGTGTCTGTTTTTGAGACTGGGAGCACCAGCTGGGAAATAAGATTTATATTTTCTTTCAAATTTTTCCATAGTCCAGGTTGGATTTAGTGCTTTCTCTTCTCAGGGTCATTCCTGTCTTTTTCAGAAAATGATTATTTTGAGAGTTAATGACTTCCCCACGATTCCAAATGAAAGCATGTCTTGTATTGATTCTGAAAGATTTATTTGGAGATGAGAGATATCTCTTCGGATCTCTGTGACCACCAGAGAAGACTGAGCAGACAAAAAGCCAGCTCTTCAAGATGAAAATCTGATGGAGTATCAGAAACAGGAACTAATAGCATTTTAAAAAGAAGAGAGGATGAGTCCCATTTTACATGAGAATGTCTGACACTCGCATGAGTGATTTTGAAAGTCATAACGTTTTTACTTGTCTTTATATGCTGCAATATTATTCCAGGTAAAAACAATAAACTAACAAAGAGATAAAACAGAAAAGGTATTAGCTGGGACATTTTTCATATTGAAAGCCTACACCATACACTGACCAGGCTGAGATAAATAATTAGTAATAATCAAACTACATCTTCCTGTGCTGTCTGTATGGACTTATTTTTAAGCCCTTCAAATAAACAGCAAGAAACCATGGTCACCCACTGCTTGCTTAAAGCTCATCTTTCCTGCTACACTTGAAGGTAAATGCATTTCTGTCTCTGTCCATGTCCTTCTGGATAAGCTATTAAAGAAAGGAAGATGCAGGTGTGCTGAATAATAGCCCCAGTCTTTCATTGTTCACCCCATTTCCGAGCACTTACTATCAAACCCATTGTTCGGGGCAGCACAGCCCACTTGCAAACTGCCTAAAGAAGCAGCAATACCCACATCATGGAAAGAAAAACAAGTGGAATACAGAGATATTTGTAGTCCTGTGGTAGGAAATATAAATGACAAAACGGAGAGTGAAAATCCTGAAACTGCTTGAGCATGTTTTCAGGGCTGCTATACTACAGATTGGGTGCCAGCTAATGGAAAAGTCTCTTTCTAGCAATGCAAAGTGAGTGTGAAATGTAGCCATAAAATGTTCAGGGGCTTATTTTTTCAGTTTTTTCTGTGCTTCTCTAGCTTTACATAAAAACCTGAAATATTGCACAGTATTTTTCAGCTTGAATAATTTATATTTTTCCTTTTTCTTTTTTTTTTTCTTCAGTGAATCTAATTCTTATATCACATGGACAGTATCAAGGGACATTTTATCCTAATGCCTCCTTTTGTTTTATTCAGTAGGAAATGATTGTCCTGATATTGTCAGTTACAGTAATTCAGAGAAAAACAACACCAACAAGTGCTATTCTTTGGTATTCAAAGCACATCAAGGCAGACATATGAATATGAGAACTTTAGCTGGATGGTCCTGTGATTTCAGTGTTCTTAGTATTCCTTCCCTTTCCTGCAGAAATAAGATGTTTCTGCCGTAGTCCACTTCAATATTTGCTTTCTTCCCCTTCTTTGTTTGCCCTGGTACTCCTAGTTCAGGAAGGTGGGTTATTTTTTTCTTATGAAAAGACAGAACATTTTCACCTGACATTTTCCTGCAGGGTTTATTTTCCCAGATATATTTATATGGTTCTCTGTGCCTCTGTACTCCCATTTTCCAGCTGCAGATACTTCGGGCTTCTATTCCCATTGAGCACACACCCACTGCTCTGACTGAATGGAGGGTTTTTTTGTCTTTCCCTATCTGCTGATGGAAGTGGGGAAGGATGAAGGGTGTGAGAAATAATGGAGAGGAAGGAAATTCAGCCTATCTTTGCCTGTGTGGGTTGTCATAGAGGTCAGATCTAAAATCTCCTGCTTACTGAGAACCACTGCCCAAGTTCCCCTGGCACAGCCACTTTGCTTTGCCCATCCCACAGCAGGCCCTTCCTCTGCTGAAAGGCAAATATTTTTTTCTTCTAGTTCTGAAGTCCAATTTAAATTCCCACTAAGCCACATAGGAATTGTGTAAGGTCATCAAGGAGGAGAGTGAAGAGAAGATCAAAATACTAGGTCACATTCAGACTATAAAAGATTCTGATATCTGTTTGAAACAGTTGGACATATTACACTGATGATAATGAATAGCAAGAAAAAAAGGCCTGTGAGAGAAACAAATTTATAAGCCTTTTATTTTGCCTTGATAAAAATATACCAAAATTTTCTTTTTAGTCCAGAGGGATTAAAGTCACCAAAAATATCAGATCCTGATGGTAAAACACAAAACTAAGTCTGGTATCAAAGATGTAAAGGATCACATAAGCATGAAATTTCACCTACAAATACAAAATCAGACGTGGCAGAGCTATAGTGCTATTGGGTATTGAAGTACAGGCTGATCCTGTTTGACTGAAAATACTTTATGGACGTGCAGAGAACCATCTCTTGCTTAAAAGTATTTTTCAATCAGCTGATGTGATTATACACCACCTTATAACCAAAGACCCTTCAGTGTTTCCAAAAGTTACTATTGATTTCCTTTGAGGAGGAAAAGGATATGAGTTATATGGTGTCAAACCTCAAGAGAGCAAGAAATTAGGAGCAGAAATAGTTCCAGGCCCTTTCTCCTAGAGAGCAGGCAACATCACCTGAATCTGTATGCAGTGACAGTGACACTGCCAAAGGTACATGTCCTGTTTGGAACTGTAGCAGCTAAAAAGAATTCAGCACAAGAACAAGTAGTTCACTTTTACAATAGTTGCACTTTTTTTTCTTTTCTGAGAATTCCTTATTCTTTTCCTGTAACTGGACTATTAGTCCACTCACTCAGAAGAAACTGAATTTCAGGGATAGACAAAAAAATACATTAAAAAAAAACTCTGTGAAAAGGACTTCTAACCTTACCAATGAAGAGTTATACTCAAAAGAAAGTTGAAACAGCTGGTTCAGTGCTGCCTTTAAATGAGCAGATTGTGTAGTGTTCACTCTGTTTTCATCAGGCTGAACTGTGGACCTTAAATTGTTAAGAGAAAGGGTAATCAAAAGGAGAGAAAACTGAAGTCATAACAAACAAAGTAGTTAATATGATTTGGAGGTGAGCTATTCATCAATACAAGAGTGCTCCACTGGATTAATACTCATTCTCAACTGACATACATAATAAACTAATTCTAACTGCATCAAAGGTAATTTTATCAAATCCCCCTTCTTCTGCTACAGGAAATTTGTCATCCGTTTCTCAAATAAGAATTTATTTACATCTTGCATATTCATAGGGAAATGGGAACAGTGTGAGCTGGATGAATTAGCAGTCCTCAGCTCCACCTCAGGGAAACAGCCTCCCTACAGTGTGCTGGTTTCTGTGGAGAAAGACACACTTGTGTGTGTGGGCTGCAGAGGGATCACAGTGGAGTCCTGGAATACCTTGTGAAGCTAATCTTGTTTTTCGGGTAGTTAGAGGCTTAGACTCCATCTTTCCTACTTAGGAGAGTAGTGCACAGTCTGGTAGACATTGTGGAGAGAAATACAGCTTTTATTAGAATGATTTTATTAAGGACATGTTTCATCTAGGAACATCTGCTATTATTTTATATTGTTTGTTGTTGTTCCCATATGTAGAAAAAAGCATAGACTTTCAGGCAGAGTGGCATTTTTGGTCTTGCAAAAAATGACAACAGAGGAGCAAATGTGGCCTCCCTGAAGCAGATGGCATCATGCTATTTGTGAGCCATCAGCAGTGCCCGTCCCCAGCGGGCAGGCAGCGCGACACATTCCCTTCGAAGGTACAAAACATGGCAATCCCTCCCCTGGTCCTCATAACATTTAAGTAGCTGCAGATATGCTTTCCTGGCCTTCATAAGTGGACACTGTGAGGACCCTGGGGGCATTCCTTCTCCTCCACAGGACTTCATTGCCTGGGCTCAAGGCCAGCTTTGATAACAAAGCTGTCAGGCCATGTCAGCAAATGCCTGTCCTGCCTTTGCTCAGGAGCTGCTTTTAAACTGAGGCTCGTGCCCTTGGTGTTTGCCTGAGCTGTGTGACAGCTTTTCCTGTGCCTGCTTCCATATCTCCCTGACCCCTACCCACTGACCTGGCTTTCCAGCTTGAGCTGGGACCTGCCTTGTCCCAGCAGACCTGTCCTTGTAGCCTGAGTCTCAGGAGATCCAGATCACCTGCAGCCACCCAGCTCTGCTCACCCTGCTCTGCTGCTGTGGGCTCTGCTTTCTTGGGATGGTGCTGCCCTGCTATTCCTGCTGCTCCCTGACAATCTTTTGGAAACAGAAGCAGTGGTGGGCTCTTACAGAATAATTTTCTTGAGATGGATATTGGCCACATATTACAAACTCACTCAGGCCACATGTTCATGCTCTTACCAAGATGTCTGAGCTTTCTGTCCTCACAAACAATATAGTTTAAATTCACTCCATGTTTTTTTGCAAAATACTGTCCTTCCTCTCTCTTCTTGGATGCCTCAAAGTTGCTATGGAGACACTTTAATTTTAAAGCACAAGTAGGTTGTTTAGGAAAGCCACAGGTGCATTAGCTCTATTTCTCTATTTCGTCCATAGAGCTATGAGAGCACTACTGGCAGAGTCAGATGGATGGCTGTTATGATTCTTGCCATCCTTGAATGACTTCTCTTCTCTGTAATCTGGGCTTGCTGAGCTTCTATGTGAATAACACTTTCAAGGAGAGGTTAGATAGAAAATATGTGCTCAGGGTAAGGGAAAGGAATTTGGGAATATACTGTCACTTCAGTAAATAATAAATTCCACAGGAAAATGCCTTGCTTCCCAAGTGAATGAAAGAGTATTTTCTTCAAGTGTTTCTGAATTTTTTCTGATGAGGAACTGTGCTTAAGAATTAGAGAAATTGTAAGGCCAAGCTTGAGCATTCCTGAGCTAGCCTGAGTTTAAATTCTGTAACTTTTAATGCTACAGCAGATTCCTTGCTGTCTGTTCAAGGAGGAAACCATAGTAAGTTTTACTTTGTTAAAGTAGAAATAAGGCTTCAATTTGTAGGATGCATTATATCCTCACATGAAAACTCTTCCAAAACACTTTGTCAAGAAACACATAATTATGACAAGTGGAAGGATAAAAAAGAATAGCCTGAGTTCAGATTTGACTTCCATGTATTGGCAGGATACAAAAGTCATGCACTTGGATACACCAGGGACAGAAAATCACTTCCAGGTTCATAGCATACCCAGATTTCTTACAGAAATTTGCCATTGAAATAAGAAAAGCAGACCCCAGGATTAACAAGAGCATTGTAGCCCTGTGAAAGGACCCTAGTAGTTTGTTCTAGTTCTGTGTTTTATTATAAACAAGCTTGTTATATATATAATATACATGGCAGAAAGTGCTGATATTAAAAAATGAAACAGAAGAGAAAAACTATTCTTTTGCCATACACTTTCCTCCCAGAACACTACATTATTCTACTAAATAAAATGGCTACAGAGAGTTCTTCTAGAAGGCAGGGTTTAGCCATTTTACTGCATAGTCAAGTCCAGGTCTGCATCACTCAGAGCAAATCCAGTGTATGAGCTGCAGGGTGCAATTAAATGTATTGCCTTTTTCTGTTCAAATGATAGAAACAATTATTTTTACCAGGATGGAAAACAATGGACAAAGCAGCTTCTTAGGCCGAGTAATGGGCAATATGAGGCAATGAAACATCTATTAAAAATCCAGAATTTGCTGCACTGATTCGCAGTTTTCCAGCTGTTAGTGGGGAGGTAAGGGAAAAAGAACTGAAATTAGGTAAAAGGGAATAGCTTTAGATTTCATGACTCTGAATGAAAGAATAATTTGAGCTGGTGGCAAACTGATCAGGAGGACTTGTTTTTATGTTTATCAAGTAATCATGGAGATGAAGGGTTGTAGGCAAATGCCACTGCATAGAACTTGTGTTTTGGATAACTACATATGAAAGAAAGGTTAAGGACTTTTTGATTGAAAGCAATTTATCTAGAGGTGCTGTCAGAGCACCCACTTCAACTACCAGGATCTTTTCTTAGGAGGAGAAGTGATAATACAGTTCTTTGCTAGCTGGGTGAACAGATGAGAGGGATATACAGGAGAAAATGGAGAAAATGTGTTAAGAACTTACCATTTGCTCTATTGCTAGACTTGTGGAAAGCAAATGCCAGGGAGTGACATCTCTCTTGAAACTGCTTGGGTTTTTAAATGCCACGAGATTTACCTCCCTCCTTTTGAGTTTCAGCGTGGCTGTTCTGTGCAGAGACCCCTCCTGTGGGAGAAGGCAGCTCAAGGCCTTTCTGGGAGGGGCTGCATGGTGCCAGCTCCTGCAGCACCCAGGGCTGATATGTGCAGTCACCCTGGGGAGCTCCTCAGCTTGGGTTTGGCACCCTGACAGCAGCAGTCATGAGGCACCAGGTGGTGTGGAGCCAGCACACATCTACTGCTGGCCACAAGACTGGCTCTTGGAGGGGATGAGAAGGAAAACCTCACACTGGGGCAAATGCAGGTTCAGAGCAAATGGTGTGAGGGAGGGAGAAGTGAGATCTTCCTCTCTCCCATATTTTAACTGGAAGCACAGCAGAAGGGGGTGTTGGGTGGTTGCATTAGGCAAGGTACACCCTCACACACCACTGTTTCTGTGGCATGTCTGCTTTCTCTTCATGGCTCTGTCAGCCAGACCCAACATATGAACTGAAGGAGCTGGTAAAAAACTGCATTCATGGCTGATGGTGTGGTAGAGAACTGCAGCTAATGGGAAGATGGAGACCATGCTATGCCCTTTGTCACCACACTCCAACCCATCTAAATCTGTGGGTGGCTTGGGCTGTGTCCTGCAGCTTTCATTTCTCTGTGGAGTGCTCATTAATAACACATTTGACATAAGTGGTTTAAGAACTGCTCTAGTAAAAGGTACTCTTTGCAGGGCAAACACTGCCAGCTCCATTGTGCACTTTGATTACCCATTTATAATTGTCATGCATGCTTTATCACACTGCAGGTCTTTATCTCAAGAGGTGTGGGCAGTTCTGGAGAAGTGAACTAAATTTTATATAATTAAGACAACATTTTCTGCAAACCATGAACAGTCATTATGTAATTCTAATGGTTCTTATTAAAATAAAGTGGATCAGCCTTAAAACAAAATAATTGCTTTGGGCTTTTCTGCTTTGTTTTTCCCTGGCTTGTATATAACTGGATAGCATTACTTTAGAACACTGTTTATGCTAAGTGTATTTGATTCTCTTCTTCAAGGGGTACAAAATGATTCTGTCAAATAGAATTACTTTATTTTGCCATAGCTGGAAGTGTCTTGCCAGTGAATTGCTTTGATTTGTACTCCTGAGCTTTGTGATTTGGTGTAGATGACCAGAAAGAACAATTCTAGGCCAACATGAAATAGGAGGTCTGGTTTTTTGGGGCTGGATTGAAGTTATAAAATCTTTTCATGATTGACACTGTCATTTTGTCTTGCTCTTTTTCACAAGGCTTTGTCCATTGATTTTCTAGTTCCAGTCTAATGGGGAACCAAGGGGAATTATGATATTTCAGTTCTTTTAAAGGCTGTTTTTACCAACTGTTACCACTTCCATATGTATCCCAAAATTTTGAAATTTCCCTAATTCCGTTCCAGAACGCCTTGAAGAAGTTGTGGCTATTACAGAGGACAACTTCCTGCCCAAAATTTGAATTAGTGAAGAAACCAAATCAACCATCAAGGCTGGAGTTTATCTTGTGGAACTATTTCATTCTCATTTAATGACATTAACAGTCAGACAAAATATTATCCATGATGAGGTCTTGGATATCTCAGTACTTAATGCTTGTATCAGGCTTTGGACTTATGAAATGTTGTGGCACAGGAATGTTAGCAGACTTCTTAACTGAATCCTTGGTCTCTTTAAAATAATTTAATTTGTGTGGGGTTTGTTTGCAGATGTAAATGATGTCGAAATGCTGAAATACCAAGGGCTTGCATGACAGCTGTAGCAGCAGAAAGCTTCCCTTGCTTAAGTGTAAATTTTCATTCATGTCACAGTATAAGTATGGCTGCTATCTCAGCTCTCACTCAGCAGTCCCTTATGCCAACAGTTCATAATTATCTATATTCTTGTTAACATTCATTTTTCACTTTTATTTTAGCATTACACAAAATCCATGGTATCTCAGAATGACCCTTAAACACTGGTCTGTGAAACTCCTGAGCCTTTATTTGAGTCGTTTGAAAGTAGGCGTCCTTCTCAATTTCAAACAAAACAAATTGCAGTGTTTCTTGATTTATGGCAACATTTTGAAAAGTTTGATTTATTTAGAAGAAACCTGGGTGTGTCAAAGAGGAGTGCAGAATGAGAAGACTCTGTCACTGTATACCACCAAGGGACATTTTCATTCTTCTCTCTGATCGCTGTTGTTGGAGGTGAGAAGCATTCGGCCTTGACATTGATATTTGGGTTAGTGCTTACCCTAAGTCAAGGAGTTTTCAGTTTCCCTTGCTCTTCCAGTGAGCAGGTGCACAAGGAGCTGGGAGGAACATGGCCAGGACAGCTGGCCTGAACTGGCCAAAGGGGTATTCCAAACCACAGAACATCATGTCATGTGTATAAACTGGCAGCTGTTACTCAGAACAGGGTCTGATAGTGTCTCAGTGACTGGGTTGGTATCTGGCAGCACATGATGAGCAATTGTATTGTGCATCACTTGTTGCTTCTGTGTTTTATCTCTATTTATTCTAATCTCCTTTTTATGTTAGTATTTTATGTTTTTTTCTTCAATTAGTACACTGTTCTTAACCAATGAGTTTAGTGTTTTTTCCCTCCTGATTCTGCCTCCTGTCCCTCCTGGGGAGGTAGGGGAGTGAGTGACTGCATGGTGCTTAGTTGCTAGCTGGGGTTTAACCACGACACTGGCAACTGAAAAGCTGTGGACTCTCCTTGGAAAACTTCTAAGGGCAGGGCAAGAATCTTCAGAAACAATATCAAACTTATTTCCAAAATGTCTGCCTGTGTGCAGTAGATTCCGGGTTTTTGGCATCCTCTGGTGATTTTAACTGACACAAAGTTTTCCTTTGGTTATTTCCCTGGACACTGCATCTCTTGGCTGAGAGCACTGCAGAAGAATGTACACTTCATTCTAATGTTTTTACTGTTAAACTCCCACCTTCTATCCAACTACTTAAACTGTGTCATTCAGACCTCCACAAGTCTGCAGCACAAAGAAGATGAATGCTTCCCAGAAAAGCCCAGTACACATACCATCTTTCACCTGTCTTTTAGAGCAGGCTATATGAGCTAGCAGAAGTGAGCCCTAATTGTGTAACTACCTAACGGTGGCTAGAGTAAAGTGAACTTTGTGTTTCTTGGATTTGTCAAATATAATGCAGTTCTGCAGAGAAGCTTTATCCACTTCTCTTCCACTTGAAAATCTTCTTCAACTTGCAATGAACAATAAACGGATGAAGAAAAAAAATAGCTTCACTTGGATATCTTAAAATATTAATGATTATTCTATACCACGCAGATGATTTCTGGGGTATGCGTTTTTGGGATGAAAATGAGTGCAATCCCTGGGAATTGGTATAATTTTGCCTCTATCTCTCCAGTGATGAGCATCAACCCCGCCGCCACCACTGGCTGCCCTGTTGTTTTGTCCAGCGCACGGGCCGCGGTGCTGAAGGGGACAGCGGCGGAGGCGGGAATCCACCGCTGTGCTGAATGGACAGCGCCTCAATGGAGAGTGCCGCAGGGAGAGAGAAGACTGCTGGGGGCAACCCCAGCCCACCCCAGCCTGTCGAGCTGAGCCCAGCAAAGCCGTGCTGAACGGAATGCAAATGGTCGGAGAGGCAGCAGTGACCCATGGGAATGACCTTCAGCGTGGTAGAGAGGTAAAAACAGCGTCATAGGCACCTTACATGGAACTGAGCCCAACGGGGCTTTTGGGCGGCATTGTTTGTCATTGTATTTTGTTATTCTGGGCTGGGCGGGGGGTGGGAGGCATTAGCCACAGTAGCTCCCACTCCACCTTTCCTTTGTGCAGCGTGACGGGAATGGTCACAATTTCCCTTTGTCTGTGGAAGCCACGTGTATGCAACCCACAGGGAGAGTGTACCATCTTGGTTTTGTTCCTAGTGGTGAACACCTTTTGTGGGTAAAACACCTGCTCTGGTTTTATACCTCTGTCATTAATGTTGCTGTAATTAATTGTCATTGTGCATGTATTATTCCATTGCTTTGTGCTTTCAGCAAATTGTTATCTCAATCCATAGTCTCTGCTTTTGTCTCTTCCTTACTTGAAGGGGCAGGGGAAGGGGAGTAGCTTTTTTTTGAGTTTAATTTCCATCTGGTGTTCAAATCAGAACACCTGGAAATATAGATCTTTTTATTCAGTGAGACTACTAGCATAAAGCAAATAGGTAGAGTAAAGAAGATAAATAAGCCTTCTGATAGTCTGGATTCATCTCACTCTGAGGCTTAGACACCTGAAGAGAGCCACCACGTACCTGGGTAGCAGGTGAGAAACTGAGGAAGTGGAGATACAAAATCCTACTTCTTGCCTGTGGTGCTTTTGTAAAATTTTCTAGCACTGAAGCTGGTTACTGCTGCAACCAGCCAGAATCCCTCTGGGTCTCACATTAGTTTGGAGAAAGACTAAATTCTGCTGAGCTTCCTAGCATGCTTTTCAATTTATTACCAGAATCATAATAAAGGGTCTTGCAGCATTTGAGTTAATTAATTTCTCTCTTGGTTCTCAGCTGCTGAAGGTCAGACTGTCCTAAGAGAAGGAATACTTGCAGTGAATATAACTGACTATTGTGTACAAGACATGCTGACCTTAACAAAGCAGAGATCACAATCATATAAGGAAAGACATATAATTAAGGAAAAAATCAAGATGTGATATTTTTATAATCAGCCATCTGAGGCTACAACTGAAGGAATAAATGCAGGTATTTTGATGGTTTTGGGCAGTTCTTTCACATGCCTTAGCACATATATGTAAAGACACTCCATAAAAAACATGCTTTAACAAGTGTCTTGTTATAACTTAATATAATAATTATATTTTGAAGCAAATTGTGAAGGAAAAAAATATTAAGTCAAAATTTATATATGTTATACATACAAATATATAAGTACATAAAACAACATGCTTTATTTTTGAAGGTATTAGCCAATCAGTGTAACTGGTGATTCACAAAAGAAATTGAATTGTCCATTTTTGTTTTTTTTCCTCTTAGCAACCAGCTTGAAAGAACTTTAATCTCCTACATGGACGCACAGACTTAAAACTTTGAAACTTACAGTTTGAGGTATTGCATTCAAAAGAAGGTGAAACATTTTAATAGTTCTTTATTTTCTGAAAGGTTCTAGGAGGTCTGTGGTCTGTGCCAAGATGTGCCAACTTTCAAGATATGTAAAGGAGACTGAACAAAGGAAAAAGTAATGGGTTCCTGTTGTCTTTTCCATGCCATGACCTGGATATGCTAAAATATTGTCACTATTTCTTAATAATTGTGCCTGTTCAGGAAGACTTTTGGAAGCTTGTAGGGGTTGTAGAGTTACAACATAAAAATGAATTTTAGTTTTCTGAGGGAGACAGTTTTATAAAACTGGAAACTACCATCTAGTTGGCCTCACCTCTGTGCCTGTAAGATCATGGAACAGATCATCTTGGAAGATATGTCACGGCATGTGGAGGACAGGAAGGTGATTAAAGACAGCCAACATGGCTTTCTAAAGAGGAAAATCACGCCTGGCTAATCTGGGGACCTATGGTAAAATGGCTGGGTTGGTGGATAAGGGAAGAGAGACTGAAGTCTTCTAACGTGACTTCTTTAAGGCCTTTGAAACTGTTCCACAGAACATCTTTGTTGCTACGTTGGAGAGGTATGGATTTAATGGATGGAGTATTTGATGGATTAGGAATTGGACAGCATCCAAAAAGTCGTAGTCAATGTTTCAGCATCCAAAGGATATCAGTAACAAGTGGTGTCCCTCAGGGAGAGGACTTTCCATAAGGCACTTCCTTATGGAAGTGGTTCAATATCTTTAATAATGAGAGAGGAAGTGGGATTCAGTATGCCCTCAGCAAGTTTGGAGAAGACACCAAACCATCCCGTGAGGGAAGAGATGCCACCCAGATGCACCCTGACAGGCTTGAGAAGTGTTATTATATTTATTACCAGTCACCCTGGTAATAAATAAAGTCCAACAACGCCAAGTGCAAGGTGCTGCACCAGGATTGGTGAAATCACCAGAATCAGTACAGACTCATTAATGAATGCATTGAGGGCCTCCCTGCAGAGAAGGACTTAAAGATATTGATGAATGAAAACTTGAATGTGACCTGGCAATGCATGCTGGCAGCCCAGAAAGACAATTGTATCCTGAGCTACATAAAAAGAACTGCAGCCAGCATTTCAAGATATATGATTCTTCTCTACTGTGCTCTTGCAACAAAAAAACCCCAGCTGAAGTACTGCATGCAGTTCTGAGGTTCCAAGCATAAGAAAGCCATGGACTCTTTGGAATGAACCCAAAGGAGAACTAGGAAAATGATGGGAGAGCATCTGAGGATCTTGTTGAAACCTTTAAATATTTAAAGGGGGATTATAAGACAGATGGAGAGGGATCTTTTACCAGGGCCTGTAATAGGACAAGGGGTAATGGCTTTAAACCGAAGGAGGGTACATTTAGACTGAACATAAAAAATATTCTTTGCTGTGAGGTTGATGAGGGGAACAAGTTGCCCAGGGAAGTGGTGGATCCCCCATCTCTGGAGGTGTTCAAGGCCAGGCTGGATAGGGCTTTAAGCAAACAAGTCTGGTGAAGGATGTCCCTGCCTGTGGTAGGGTAGCTGGAACTCAATGGTCTTTAAAGGTCCCTTCCAACCCAGATCACTCTATGATTCTATGGAAAGGGTTTCACCAGGTTTAATATTTATTAAAACACTGGAATGGAAACTCCTTGCCATAATTTATTATCAACAATTCTGCTCCATCCATCAAGGGATGATGACAGAGTTTGACTACACTTTGAAGTCCTGGTTAAAAAGCAGGGTGACAACATGCCTAATATTTTGGAAGGGAAGAAATTTCATATGTTTAAAAAGGATAGATCATAGAGTAGAAGCAAAATATCAAATCAGTTCCTTCAAAATTTTCTGTAATTAAGATAGGCAACATACTTTTTCTACGTGATGCTTTGTAAACTTGCCTTTTGGTGATTACTTTCTGTCTAATCTCCTAGATTCAAGAAAATGCCAGCTCCACCAGACCTGATTTACTTACAAAAGCAGTTCATGAATTTCCAGTCAGCACTTCAGCATATCTTTTAAGATATGCAGCATTTCAGAACTACAAAGGAACAAAAAATTTTAAACTTCAAAAGGACATAGATTCATATTATCTATCTTGTACTTTGTCAGAGAAACTTTGCTGCAAGAATTGTATTTTTCAGCAAAATGAGATTAGAGCTCATATGTCTTCTCTATATTTTCAGATAACTGAAACAGTTTAGGAGATTCAGCATTCATCTGGTGTTCAAGATTCAAAAGTAGCAGTAACACTTCTGCAAACTGCAGCAGATTTTGACTATAAATCAATGGCTCTTGCCTGCCCATTCTTGCTTTCATTAATATTTCATAAAATTATGAAATTACTGTTATGCAGTTTCACATTGAACTTATACAGGGGGTAAATGTGATAAATTAGTCACTGGCTCATAGCTAGAATAAAGGAAAGAATTCCTGAAACACTGGTAGGCTGGTAGCCACAGACTGCACAGCTCTCACTGAACTCAGAAGGTGTCACAAAAAATCCCTTGTTTAGCTTTCCTGACTGCATACTTGTGAATATTGGGATTTATACATAGGTAAACTGAAAATACTGCTGAGACAGCACTAACTTTGAAGTTCAACATCTTTTTCTTTCTTCCCCCAATTCTTAGCAGCCTGTCAAAGCCCTGTAGTTGAGATGCTGTACACTGAAATCTTGTGCCAGAAGGAAACTGTGTGCAAACCTTTGAGACTGTAGTTAAAAGAACCAAAACGCTAATGATCACCCTTGGCAATGACTAGCAGAACACACAGACAAATTAAAAGTTGTTCATAATAGCAAAAACTTTTCCCTTTAGAGAGTATGTGTTGCAGGCAATGAGAAAAAGGTTTTTTTAAAGAGTCTTTATTACATTTAAATTATTTTTCTTCAGAAAGTAATTTCCCTTGCAGGCTTGTTTTCAAGACCAATATTGAACTGATCTAAGTTGCCATAGTAAGCTTTTCAGTTCCTATTTGAAAAAGTTACACATCTGGAAACCTCTACAGAAGTGAACATTTTATAGAGTGGGAAGATAGAGAGGGGTATATAAGAAACCCTGATTTTTTAACATTTTAAAGATTTATTTACAAAGTCTTCTTGGTTTAATATTTGTAAATGACAACAATGATCATAAATAGCGCATGCAGATATTCTGGACAGTGATTTATAAGAGACAGAGGAAAATGTGCAGTTGTATGCAGCTCTGACCGTGTTCACATGGACATTCTGGATGATTTTGCATAAAACACTTCAGCTCCTCCTGATTTCAAGCTGCACCGAATCTAACTAAGCAAACAAGTGATATGGTCAGTTTCTCTGGCCTGTTCAAACAGCCTTCTTTTTGATCTTTTGTTATCTTTTGATAGGACTCTTCCCAGTTCTCTCCTCTAGGAGGCTTATCCCAATTCAAGAGGCTATTTAACACAAAGCATAAGAGCTATTGGAGTCAAGTATGCAGTTGGTGTAGTAGCAGGTATTAAGATGGGATAATTATAAAAATCCCATCTTAATTTCTGTAACTATGGTTGAACATCACTATTTTTCAAGATGTCTGAGGTGGTATAAATGTCTCAGATTGTGTAATTTTATAATAAAACAAACTCTTGGAATTAAAAAAAGAAAAAACCTCTTCTATTTTGAAAGTAGATGTAAATTATGTAAACAAAGATTTTGTACTTATTAATGCTATTAATATTTCTGCTTGTTGGAAAGGCAGCCATATAAATGAGCACAGCTGGATGGTTGTGTGTTTTCAGACCTTCCTTGGCATTCACCAATATTGTCCTAATAAATCTATTTGTACTAAACCATAGGAAACAGGACAGGCCTTATCATTCATTTACAGATTGGAGAAGGACCAAGAAGTTTTCTTGCTCAGGATCTCATGGAAATCTGTGGGGAAAGTTAGCCATGCACACATCTCTGATATTGCAGAAGAGTTCTTCAGCCAAAAGCTGGTATTTTCCCTCTGTCATCCTCCTAGAGAAAAACAACATTTTAAATCAACACTCCAAAACAATTTTAAATTTAAAGGATTTAATGAGAAGCATTAATTAGCTTTTTAGATCCACTGTTGCCCATCTGTGAAGAAAGAGAATTTAAAAGATTTTCACAGTGACAGATTACAGGTAGTTCATTTCCTAGCAGAGTGCCAATTTTTTTTGTTGTTGGTCTCTAGGGCTTCATTGGATTTGAAACTTTGAAGAACAGTCTGAAAACCAAATGAACTAGGGGAAAAAACCCTCAGCTGAAGATGCAAACCTGGTGAGAACTTAATTGAAATCAATAGAGGATTAAGTGAAAGAAAAGATTATGGTAATTAGAAAATGTTTCAGTCTGACCAAAACCAAGAAAGAAATTAATTCTTTCATGCTGGATTTCATTCTTGTGCTTACAACATCTGTGAACCCTAAAACCAAGATGTTTTGTTCTGAGAACTGTATCTTTTTTAGCTCTAGCTGAACTTTCTAGGTGACATCTTCGGACTTATGAAAACTGTTGGGGGCGACCTCCATATGGACTTGCTATTCAGCTTCCAAACTTGCTTTCTGTTTTCTTAAGCACTTGAATCTTGTGTCTGAGCCACAGTAGGTGAGACTCCTTCCCACAGAAGGTGTTCTCCTGGCTAGTAATGACTGTATACCTCCTTGGCATATGCAGAGCTATACTGAAACCAGAATAAAGAATAAAACCCTTCCATGACAGCTGTGTTCCTTAACCATCCCTCACAATTACTTCTAGAGTGATTTTAGATTTATTTTCACAAATTGTGTTCTTTCCTCATACCCCTTGTTATGACTAGGATATTGTTTTTCATATTGGTTTCTCAAAGATTTCAGGTGCTCTACTGTAGTGAAGAAGAGAATTTAAACTGTTTCCCTATTGCTTTGCAGGGAGTTTATGAGGACTCCACGTTGCTCTGTGTTGCATATGCCATGGGCACAATAATGAATAAGAAACTCCTGTTCATGGACATGCTTGTAGAGAGGTTTGGAAATGAAGAAATTTTGCATGTTTAAATTTCCCTTCAGACAGGTAGACAGGAAGAAAAGTATCTTGAAAGAGATTTAAAGCTGGGAATATGTAGACTGAAATGAACTGAAAACCTTGGAAAACCTGCTGATAAATGAAACTAGTCACTTGGATAATTTCTAGTATTGGGCACTACAGCCTGTGAGATGTTTTATGCATTTTTAATGACTCTAGAATCCCTTTTCTCTGCTTTCACAGCCACCTGCATAGCAACATCCCTGGTTTCATGAGCACACTGAACCGCAAACTCTGAAGCAGTTTGTTGTCCTGAAACGTGTGAGGAGAAGGAGGGGGTGATCACTTGGATCACACTGCCTGGCCCCACACACAGCCAGCAGCAGAATGAGCAGAGCAGGGGAGCACAGCATACCCTGAAGGACAGGCCGCTTAGCAGCACTTGCTCTGTCTGGCCACACCACAGCCATATGGACAGTCAGGACTGTCCTGAGCCATGTCCTGGTGCTCCTGGCCTCAAGCTGTGTGTGAACTACCAGTGGCTACAGGTGAGGGCAGAGTGCTCCAAAACACTCTGGGAAAGCTTTTTGGCTGACTAGACCAGAAGTTTCAATAGTTTCTAGTGACAAATTGGTTCTTTAGCAGTTGTTGGTGGGAGGCAAGGTACAGAGGTTTCTCTCCATAACCTGAACCCCTGTTTTTGCATGATGACAAAGCTAAAGAGAGGGCTGCTCTTACAGGCAGCTTCTGTAGGCTGCAGCATACCCATTTCTGCCCGTGGCACTGACTGTCAGTGCAGAACTTGTGGGGAGGGATTCCATCAGGACAATCAGAGCAACAGAAAATCCATATTAGCTGTAAAATATCTCTTTAAAGTGGAGAGGATCAGTTCATAGTGAGGGAGCTAAGATGCAAGATTATGTAACTTCACCTTGAATACCATTGTTTATTTTTAAAAGATTACTGTGGAAAAACAAATGACTGCTATGACAATGGATAGGTCTAAAGGAACTTTAACCAAAAAAAAAAAAGATATATTCAACCATAATGAATCTGTAAACAGGAAAACTCTGTTGCTTACCAAAAAGTTGTTGGGTAGGACAGGGAGAAAAGACAGGGAAAATCACAGCTCTCAAACTGAACAGTGAGGTGCATACAGGCACAGGGGACAGAATCATTAAAAGCTCATAAAACCCTATTTCCTTTCCAACTGTTTGTCCCCTGTGCTTGCCCTTTGTTAGAACCTCAAGCCTGCAGATCAGCACAGACTTCCATTAACTCCAAGACTCAGGGAAATCCTGTATGTACGGAAGTCCCAGGTATGTATAGGCCAAAAAAATATTTAAAAGCAGTGTTTCTTTACTTAGGAAATCTTCGTCTTACTAAGGAAAATTGATTTCCTTACTTAGAAATCCCGCCTGCTCTTCTGTGACTTGAAGTTCCAGGTTCTTGCTTCACAGCATGCCTTAGGTTTATAGGTGAACATACAGAGTTCTAGATGAGGTTAATAGAAATATCTGAAAAGGAATAGTTTCTATTTTTAAAATTTTGTCTGTCATAGCTTTAACACCAATTAGCCTTTTAGAGTAAAGTCCTGGAAATCTGTCTTGGAGGAGATTCCCAGAAAAGCTTTCTGTGAAGAATTTACTATATTAACATTGGAAATGGCTTTTTTAATATACAAAGACAGGCATAACTTCAGTGAAAGAGACACAAGATACATCCTGTTCCTTAAAGAAAGCTGGTTAATAGTCCTCAGAGGTTGAAGGCAATAGAATTAAGAGCCAGAAAATCCTTACTACTCAAATTAGGCCTCTTTGGTATGCATATTGCTTGTGTGAATGATTATGATTAAATATTTATTAAGTGACACAAGGAAAGCTGGTTCTCTTTACTTTTCTGGAAATGAGTCATTCCAAAAGACTAACACTATCTGAGCTTATAAAGCATAAGAAGCAAACTTCCACTAAAACAGAACACATTCAAACAGATAAATATGTGATGCTGAGAAAAATGGAAGCATTGGCAATGCCAAGTGAAATAGTTGAACAACAAGACAAATTAAGGTGATATGCTGAGATCAGGACATCAGTATTCTTTGAAAACATGTGGGCTTGTTTGGATACACAGTGTCAAAAATGACCTTTTATTTGAGTAGAGACAGAATTTTCCCTGAATATTTTGCCCTTGTGGATGCAAAAAAAAAAAAAAGTTTTTAAATGGACTCAGTAGCTGGATTATGCAGAGCCTGAGAGCTGATATCAGGCAGAGCCTACTAACAGGTGAAATAGGTAGAGGTGAGAGAGGAAAACTTTCTATTTCTTTTAACACTTATGTTTCCTCTAAACATAGCAGAATTCTGGACATATTATTTTATTATGCTTGTACACTCCAAGTGTTCATTTAGGCAAGATAAATTAGGCTGACTTAATTTTACACTATTTTTTACATGTTATTGAAATAAATCAGGAGAAGAACTCCTGTCTCCTGACATCCTGTTTTGACATCCTAAAGGGACAATTGTTTTCTTCCTTACACTGTGGAAAGTGACTCATGTTCCTACACATTTTACTTACTGAAAGTTCCTTTCTGTGAAGATGTGAAATTTTATTCTAACTTTATTTTTTATTTTGGGTGCTTAGCTGAGATATCCTCTAAATATTACCATGTAAATTTATTTCAAGTCATTAATCAATGTTTCTGCTGGGGAAAAAGGAAAGATTAATTTTTAGTCATTTTCTAAAAAAAAATAGTGGGTAGGTATGTGTCATATTTAATTTACTTTTAACCTTTGAAGACTTATACCATATTTGAAAAAAAAACCAACCCATTGCATCAAACAACTATTTTAAAATAAGTTACTTGGCTGAGCTCAAAATGGATTCATAGCTTGACACGTCCACAGAAATCATGAGAGGTACAAATAGATGTGATGCTGAGAGTTCATTCACCTCATTCAGTCTGTGCAAAGGCAAAGTCAGGCATACTTGACTGTGCAGCAAGGATGCTTTTCCAACCTGTTCTTAACAGATTCTGGAGTGAGAACTTCAAAATTTCCCCTTATTAGACTGTTGTAGAGTTTGGATACCCTTACTCTTGGAAAATATCCTGGTGTCTTTTTAATCTGTGTGTTTTCTATTTTTCTCCCTGGAAATTTGAATGCACATTTCAGCTGGTGGCCATTCCCATGAAAAAAAGTTCTGCAACAATGCTGTTCTCCTGCTTAATCATGGATGAGGTATTTTCTCAGCCTGAAAAAAGCATTTCACTGCCTCCAAAGAAAGCACCACATCAGTTACACTTCTGCAGCATTACAGCAGTGCAAGAACATTTTGTCTTGCTGTCCTTTAATCATCCCTATACCAGAATGTCTTTGTCTTGTTTAAAAGCTATGCAAGGGAAACCTTTCAAAACCAGAGTAAAAGAATTCTGTAGTATGATGGTTTAATAAGATAGAGACATTTAAGAAAATTTTCAAATGGTATATAAGGGACATTCCTGCAATGTTTTATGTTAAAATGCTGAAACTAAAAGGAAAACTGACCAATAGATACTTCTATGAAACAAGACAATGGCTTCTTGATTGGGAAAAAGAAGGTGCTATTTGGCTATTTATTAAAATACATGGGAATAAAGGTCTGTTTGGGACTAAATCCCACTGCAGATGTAAAACAAACATACTTTTAGGATTTATAAATGAAAATCTGATCTTTTGTTAAATACCACAGCAAAAAGGCATTGTCTAGTGTTAAAACATAATTGGAACTGGAAGTGATATGTTTCTTTTCTATTGAAGGGCTTACTCCTGCAGAATATTTCATAAAGTTCTTAGTAACCATTAAATTTCAAATGGAATCAGTCAACCTCTCTGCTCTCCCTGAAACAAGTATTACCATTTTTATCAAAAGATGGAGCTGGATAAATGATGGAATAAATGAATGAAATTTGCATTCGTACAGCAATTTTCATTTGCACAGAACAGAAAGAAAGGAAGTGAAAAAAAAAAAATCCTTTCAAATTAAAAATAGTACCTTTGCTAGGCAGTGAGAGGTGGCTGATATTTATTGTTCCAGGAGGAGGAAGATTAGAACTCAACAGAAAGAATCTGACTCAGAGAACATCCGATGAAAGAGTGGGGTGTATTATTTCTCATTCTGGAATGGAAAACAGCCTCTGAGCTGTGAAGTAGTTCTCTGTACTGCCAGCTAGCTTAAACAGCCAATACAAATGGGACATTTCCTCAGGTCACCTTCTGACCTTCTGTGGTTATTAGTCATCTCATTTTGAAATTCATTTATTTTTCATAAGTTATGAAAAGAAGAGCAAGTATCACAAGGTTTAGGAGGAAAAAGTTGTTCAGTGCCTTATAGAAAGTTTTTTCAGATTTGAGTTAAAGGGATCTGCTTAGTTGGTGTGCTGGAATGGTTTTGATGAGCTAACCAAGTCTGGCTTGAAAACGGCTTCAGAGAGAGCCCGCATTTGGGAGCAGACATGGAGCTGTTCTCTGGTCTGGGCTCTGTCTAACCTGGGCACATCTCAGAGCTGCTCAAATGCAGAAGAAAGGAAGCTCCAGAGAGTCTGAAAAGCAGAAAAATTATATACTAGTCTGTAAAGATGATACATGGATATTTTACAACATTAATCTTATCACAGCGTGTCTCTAACTAGATATTTGATAAAATAGAAAGTATTAAATATTTCTAAATGTACAGTGTCAGAGAAATTGCACCAATTGGTACTATAAGAACTGGAAAAATCTTCTCTGTATAGAGATCTATATACATTTGGAAACATAACTCTACATCATAAAACATGAGAGATCTGGAAAAAACCCCAAACACTATCATGCATTGAGAGAACGAGTAAGCAAATATGGTAATGTATTTTTCATACAGTTATCCTGTGAAAGACCTGTAAAGTATTTGGATTCAGTCAGGAGAGAATTAATGAATACAGCCAATAATGTCATATAATTAAGACTAACCTTCATAATTTTGTAAGGTTTTTAAAGGCTTTGTTGAACAACTTCTGTATTGTCTGTTATGAGATCATAAATCTAGCTGATAAAAACAGATCTAGCAGTATGTAGACACAGAGTTCTGAAGTTCACTAATCTTAATACCCTCCAGGTATAGCCAGATGGCTTAAGTTTTTTTAAATGCTTTGTTTCAGTCTGAATAAACCTAGCATTCAAAGTTCTACTTGTGGAATGGAATTGTCATTTCAGAATAGTTTTAGAATTTCAAACCTTGTTTTTGGTTTATGAACAAAAAGTTTTTTTGACTTCAGTTTTGGTTTGGAGGAGTCTTGAGTTTTAGTTTTACTCTCTGGATGAATTAGGATATCTCCAAAGATCAGACTTTATTTTTGTATTTGTGCATTTTATTTTTTATGCAATGAAAAATCCCTCTGAAATGTATAACTCTATTTCCATAATGAAATTCTACACTATAAGGGAGTGAAGAATCAAGCCTGTAATATTGCAGATTAATGGAAATTCCCTATATCTAAAAGTTTAAAAAGTTTGACATTCCTTGCCTATTTAGATCATCTAGATATACTGGATTTTGATATTGTACCGTATCAGATGCATTCCCATCAAAGAGGTCCATATTTGCAAGACTGACAGAAAGAAATCTAGAAAGGGAAAAAATATATTATTTGGATGATACCATTAAAGAAAATTTTCATTTTAGTCTCCTCTTTCCTTCATGGAGGATACCAGGGCATGAAATGAGAAAGTATCACAGCCTATATTTCCTGTAGAGAAAAATAAAATGTCTCAGTGGGACAATCTGACATATCCACTTACTTCTGAGTACATGATTTCCTTGGTTCTCACTGTCCTCCAGTGCCAGTATGACACTGAAGATGTGATCAGCTTTGTCAAGATAATAATCAATATCTAAGCACCTAAAACACATTATCCACTAGAAAAAGAATGTTCATTTCCATGTTGATCACAATATGACACCAAAATGAAATTACTGGTGTTTTCTATGGAGCCCTCAGTTCAAGGGTAGGATATCCCTAAAAGAAGAAGCAGAACCTTACTGTTTTAGGATGAGGTGGCTGCACACAGATGCTCAGTTTGGTACTGCAGGGTTACTGAAGTGTAGGGTTGTGGCCCAGCTGACTATAATGTTCTGGAGTTAATTTCCAGTTATGGTCACTGTGGTTCTTCATCCCTCTCTTTCCCAGGATTTATGTCTTCATCCTGACTTATTACATTGGTTTTGTAAATAAAATACTTACTTTTCCCTCATGGCCAAATAATTTTTTATTTGCTCATATGGTTGTTTATAGCACAGTGTGTTGTTACAGTTATTTCAGGGCTTGATGATGGCTACTTAGCTGTTTCTTGTGATCGTTGTGGGAGCTTTTATTGGTTTATTCATTTTTAATTACTTCATGTGGCTTGTTAGCAGCAGTGAAACTTGTGTAAGTCAGGAGCAGAATGAAGACAGAAAGTGGAAGGCAGATGACATGGGGGGATACAATACTTTAAAGACATAGCACTTAATTGCATGTCAAAGGACCCATAAAAAAGGCATTTGGCTGATAATAAGGCCAGGATATATATTTATATGTCATGTCCTAAGATATAAATTAAGAGCAGTTCTTCATGTTAATTTTTTTAAACAAAAAGAAATTAAATTACTTTTAGCCTCTAAGTGAAGGCTTATTGAAGTTATTCTTGGCAATACCACTGCTTGTTTATTATTTTATATCTGGTGGTCATGTTTAGCTATATGTGCTAGAAAAACCATGGAAATATCCTCATTTGGAATATTATAATCAGAGATTATTTGGAATCACCTGAAAGCAGTTATTTCTACTTTTAAAGTAGGACTTAAATAATGTTACTCTTATCAATACACTAAGTATTCAGCTTCCACTGGTGTAAACTCTCAGAATGCTTACTGGATTTCCTGTGGCAGAGAATTTTTCACTACAGAGTTAGATAAACTTCAGAGGAGCTATTAAGCCAAACCAGAGGTCAGTAAAATTTCTGTTGGAACAATATTGCCAAAAGTATAAATGAGTACAAATGAGAAAAAACAGAAGTGTAAAAGAGGCTGATGATTTACACTGGTTCTCCCCTAGCCATTGCAGTAATTGAGGCATTGACCCAGATAATTTTAAAGAGTATTCACTCTAATCTGTGTTTGGAAAAAAATTATAAAATGTAAATAATCATATCATGCTCAGTGTTGCTGATATATCTGGATGGTGCAATGACAGGTTTGAAGACTTTGGGTTTATGTCTCCTTGAACAGCCCAGCCTCCTCTTGAAGTTCAAAAGATGCTGTAGTGCACCTTGCATTCACAAGTTAAACTGTCCCTGGAACTCAGGATTTCTTTCCCATAAGTAAATTTTTTTTGTTTTTGCAAATTCAGACCATTGCTTGAAGCCTGAGACTTAATGCTCAATATGTGGAGCATAAAAAGACAGGAAAGGATCTCCAGGCAGAAGCTTCTACTCTACATCTTTTGTTTATGTAAAAGTAGCTGCTGTAGGTGTCTTTTCTGGCTGTAAGTCAGTGTCTCCAATCGCATGCAAAAATATATCATATTCATATGTCTTCCCTACACATGCAAAAAGATTTGGGCATGGAAGATTTTCACAACTCTGCTGATACTGTTCAATTGACACATCTCTTTGTTAGCAGCTATGGACAACTGCTTTCTATTATTGTACCTATTTAAAGTACCCCAAAAAACGTTGTCAGGTTCCAGTATCTCTGTTGGTGGACCCTTGAGGTCCTACCACTATGTAAAGCTGCTTAAGGCCTCCAGAACAATGTTAGTCTTGCTGCTGTCACAAACTACTGGACATTAGTAAACACTTCTTCCTTGGCTTGGGCTTCCTTGAGCTTTCAAATCCATTTATATTTTCCAAATTCAAACCAACCTGGGAAAATCAATTCTACTGTGTGATTACACAAACCATAAAAAAAAATACCCCATCCTGACTGTCTTAAATCAGTCACATTGTGTTGCCATCTGACTCCCTCAGCTCTCTGAGGTTAATAGTAATTTCTTATATCCCTTCTTTTCATGAATTACAGTTTTCCATGCTGTTATCTTATGCCCCCTCAGCTTTTTAATTTCTTAGATGAAGAACCTGTTCAGTCTTGTCATGCAGAGAAGTAATTCTACACCTCTGATTATCCTTTCTGAGCTTTGCTGTACTTTTCTTTTTCTACTGGCACTTTTTGAAATTGAGATGACCAGGACTTCTGTCAATATTCAGCTGCAGATTTAATCCTACTTCATGCATTTCACAACAGCTATTGTCTCATTTAACTTGTGTGAACACTTTAAATTGAAAAGTTGGCATCTGATGACTAACTGTTCCATTAGCAACTTATTTATATCAGCTGTCAGCATGCAGAGGCATTAATATTAACAAGACAGTGCTGTGGATAGATGTATTACAAGTGGAAATCAAGTGAACTGTGTGAATTTGCTGAAGGATCTGTACTGCTGTACAGGTTTTACTCCCACAGAGAACAAATACAACAAATTCACAGCCCTTAGGAGAGCAGATGTGCACAGCCAGCAGGCTGTGGCATTTGGGTGGAACTGATCAATATCCAAAGCCAATAATTTTTGTGCTAACAGATTTTCAGTTGTTTCTCTTAGCTAACTGCTAAGCTTCACACAAAACTATGTTATTGTGTCCAGGAGGATAACAATAACTTTGAAGACATGAAGAATAAAGTAAAAAACCTAAGTCAACAGTACAGCAGAAGAGTATACAGGAAAATCAATGCCTAATCTCTTTCCAAATGTGTTTCCAGTGCTTGCCAGTGAATCAAATATTTATTTTTAGCTGCAAGTAGTATCTGTCAATGGACCTCTCTGAGAGACAAGAGATTTTCCTAAGGGCATAGGGGAAGCACTAGAGGCATAACAAGAAATATTATGTATGCATAGTGTGTAATTACACTGAAATATTTCTGACTTAAATGTATAGCAGGATTTAAGTAGTTTAGGGAAACAAATGGCCTGTAAGAATATGAGGGTTTACATCTCAGATGTCAGCCTGTTTTTTCTTGGGATCATGAGATCAAGTGGTAGAGCTCCCATTTTCCAGGGTTTATGGAATTTACCATGGGAAGACCCAAAGCAGAGAGTTTAGGCAGGGGTTAAGCTGCCTCTGGAGCTGCTTGCACTGGAGCTTTCCCTGAGCATCTCTGACAAGGTGTCAGGTGCTTCCAGATGCCCTGTGATTATTGCATCTCCTTCGGGGTACACAGCCGCTCGCTTGCAGACGTGGCCAAGCCAATGAACCTGGAATAGAACTTGAAAAGCAAACACCTAAATTTTGAAAAAATTAAAGTATAAATGGAGAAGGTGGCAAGATCATAGACGTTGCAAAAGGTGAGAGGTTGTGGAAATGGAAAGAGATGGCATACAGTACACGCTGCCTTCCCCCATACACTGTTACATCATAATATACATATTCATGGTATCTGTGCTCAACAGAAACAGGGTTTCCTTTTTAATGCTCTTGCTAAATATAAGTCTACAAATCACTGTTGAAATAGAAATGCTCACTGCATTTATCTGCATATTTTTACTTCATTTTATACTGTGAATTGTGTGTTTAGCATTCTCTAAATGTAAATTCATTATCTTAAATAAGTAAAAGCAATGTTGCAGCAAGCCATAGACAACTACTCTACAAGGGAAAGAATTTTACAGTATTACTAATTTGTGATAAAGATATCCATATCTCTAATTGAAGTAGGATAACTTCTGCTTCATGTTTAAAATAAGACAGAGCTAGTGGGAAATATAACAAAACTACCCTACCTCTCAAGTATAAAATTTAAATAAAGGACTGAATAGATAAAAAAGGAATGTACAAAGCAATGTTATAGTTTACTTTCAATGAATCATGCAGTATATTTCTGAGGAAAAAAAAGCTTAAACTGAGTAGAATTTTGTTTATAGTGTGAATCAAGGAGCATTATGCTATCAGAAACACAGTTGGTCATAAGTTCCTCGGCAGTTTTCAAAGTGTACTGGAATTCTAGGTGTGAATTACATCTATGCTGCTGTAAGCCTTTTATTTCCCTCTTTCTTCTCTTTCTTCTATGTCTGGAGAATGTGCTTTTTTTTATTTCAAACAGTAAAAGTTTGAAAAAACATAAAGCCCCCCATAATTCATGTTATCAGCATGAATTAAAGCCCACAAGGAACTTAGTATTGCTGAATGGACTTCTTTTCAGACAAGATTGACAAGAAAAGAAAATCCCAACTCTATATATAAATTTGCAGATTTTTTTTTAATTTCATATCTGCTTTAAGGTGATGCTTTGGGGAAACTAAGAGCAAAGCAGTGTTTTTCAGAACAAATTCTTCAGGCATAGAAAAGAAAGAATAAACTGTGTCTATCAATTTCAATTTTTTGAAGCTATTTTACTGTGGCACCCTGAGGATTAAAAATTTGCTGTCAATTTGGTAAATAATATTGGTTTCTACTAAGCTTTGCTTAGCTTGCCTTCTGCTAGGAGGACGTACAGACTCTGCAATGATTTCTCTTAATGAATTTCTCTCTACATGTCCCCTGTTATTGTTCCTCTATTCTACTTTCTTTTTTTTTTTTTTTTTCTTTCTGCCAGATAGACCATAAAGATCCCAAATTGCAGAGTAACAGTCTGGAAGAAACCAGGAAATTCCTATGACATAACCTTCATAACAACTGATCTCTGGGTTTGAGCTTCAGTATTATTTTGTTGTCAGAAAACAGGAGACAAACCATAGGCAAAAATTTACTCTATCTTCCAGAAGTGGCATTTCACACAAATGACACCATCTGATTTGCTAGCACTTATTCTGTTAACTGGGGCCTGATCATAAAATTTTTAATAAACTCTGTAAAGAAATTTTTTGTGCCATAATTTCTGTCTACTGAAGTTTAATGCTTTTTTTATCTATTTCCTATGTTTTAGAATACATGCAAAGTCAAACTTTCAAGAGTCAGAAGAACCTGGCATGCCAGTTCCCAAGGATGTATGAAGCACGTTCCTAGACATAAAGCCAGTGCTTTAAAGGCAAAAATATTGTTGTCCAGTGAACCTCTGCCTGGACTGCTGCAGAAGTTGAAGGGCTGTTGTCAATAAGATGAAGGGTTGCCAGATATGTCTTAAGTTCTACATCTAGATGCTGTGCTTCAAACTGGTTTCAATGCTGGTTTCTACCACACAAATCTGATGGTGATACTGAACAAATAATGTCAATGGTGGTCTTGACAGGTCACTGGTATGTTGCTAATTTGCAGAATATCTAGAAACCTGCAGATGCAGTCAGTGAGAGCTGCAATTTGAGCTTATAAAATAAAATGTTGCCTGAAAAGCTAGCCCTGCAGCATCTCAAATTGGTCCTTCTAATTCAATGTCCACTTGTGGTATTAGTGTCATTTTGGTATAGTCCCCTCTCAGGAAAATGTGAACATGTCATGCAAAAATCATACCCCACAAAGGTTAAACTCATTTTTGAGGAGCAAATGCTGCACACATGGTCTGCTAAGAAAAGCTTATTATTAAATTCATAATTGTGGATTCATAGTAGTATTTAAGTTGTGTGCATAGAAGTATTTAAGTTGTGTGCAGAAAATAAGCAGTAGGGCTGCATGATGAGCAAAGGGAAACAATGAAAAGATGTTCCAGCTACCCTGAATGAGCCAGGGTACCTGTACAAAACAAATATGGCCTCAAAACCATGGCATTTTTATTGAGTGGGCAAATTAGGACTACACAAATGGATGTAGGAAATACAAGCAAGAAGTTGGAGTACATAATCTTTTAGTGTCTTAATATTTTTTTATAAATTTTGTTGCATGTAATTAAGTATCTTTTAACAGCATGATCAAGAAATTCTGGCACATGGGGCTGACACAAGCTGAATATCCATTGGCAGAAGACAATAATAAAACAACTTATGAAGTTTGAAATTTGCCACAAGGTCATATTTGAAATAGTTTGGGGATCATTTAATAAGCAGCACATTCATTTTCAGATCTTTCTGTGCTGTCTCATGCACAAAGCTTAGGTATACTGTGGTTTGATACATTAATTTTAAAATCCTGTATTTCAGTTACACAATGATTAGGAATTTAAAGTTGTGTACAACTTTTAAATGGCCTGACCATTTCTCATGAAGGAAAGCATTAGGCCAAAAGAGAAAACTCGGGTAAAATTTTCATTTTTAAAGAGGTTATTCTCTTCAGTCTTATGGTTTAAAGTCCTCCTGTGTGACTGTCTAAAATTTTGCATCTGATATTCATTCAAAGACTCTGGTCTTTTTCAGAATTTCTAGGTGAAAATTTTTTTTTAAAGAAAAAAGCTCACTGCAACTAAACTGCAGCACATCTATTTAGAACTTAGTTCTTTACTTGTATATTCAAGTTTCACCACCTGACAGCTTTAAGAATATTAAATCAAATTTGGAACTTTAAGATTATACAAAGGTGACATTTATCCAAAATGTTGTTCACTGCATTTGTAATTGCTACTTATTTTAATCCTTTAACAGTTCCTTTGTCTTGCATTCCTTTTCCCTTTAGAGCTCCTGCTGAGGTTGGAAGTTAATAATTTAAGAAAATCTTTCTAATAGTGTCTGTTGAATTGATTTTGCAAATTTCATTTTACTTGATGGGATACTGAGATCCTTTTGTTGAACACATTCCCTCTCAGGCTGCTAGAGCACAGGCTGTGTGTTTCTCTTGTGGCCAGTAAGAAAGAGTTAGTGATGAACAATTCTTACTTTAATTTGCTGACGCAATCAGGTAGGAAGTTAGACCATCCTTTTTGATAGGCACAAACAGATCTTTTTTCTTTTTCAAATTTGTAAATGAGAAAATACAGAATATTAAAATAAAGTAGTATAGAATATCAAGTGAAATAAAATCAATAAATCAAATTTTTAGAATAGTGTTTGCTGAAAATATGCAGAAGAGACTCCTTTCCTTTGAGTAATGGATGGAAGTAATAATTAGTAGGAGATTTGTTGAGTATTAGTGACATTACTAGCCAGAAAATACAATTTTAATATAGGTGTATAAAGTTTTTCATCCATCATTCTCAACCTTGTTGCACAGCCTGAGAAAATGAACTATGCTCAGAAAATAATTGCAAGGAGATTCGTCATGCATATCACAATGGATAATTAAGGATGGTCCCACCTGCACACATAATCACAACCACAATCCCGTATGCAGAGATGTCATCGATGCATTTCACTGACTTCCATGGAGTTTTCTTATTTCTCTCAACGTTGTAGAAGAGAAATACAAGTAAATAGTCGTCTATTGACACCTAAAAGGTGATTTAGACTGTTAAAATTTGGTCTTTATGGCCATTTTTTATGCCTTTAGGTATGTTCCCTAACCTCCAACTGCTGCTCCTGCTTACTGTAAATCTCCTGGAGTTACTGTGGTCGGAATTGCTACTGTGGATTTCTTGCTGGAAGAAAAGTATCTTTGCAGAAGGGAGTTGAAAATTTTCTACTGGAAATATTTAGAGGCTGGCACTTGTGATGCTCATGGTAAGACAGACACAGAGTAGGCAATTTCATATGTCCTTGTTTTACTTACAAAATATTCCCTTTCTGTATGGATTTACCAGCAATGAGAAAAATATGCTCATATCTCCTAGCCACGAAACATTAGAGCTGTAAAATTTCCCCAGGCCAAGGTAATTGTTCCCTGCTCTTCAAAAAATTAGTGGTCTTTCAGATTTTTTTGGAAGTCGTTGGTTTAACTTAAAATAATGTTCAAGTATTACAGCTGAAAGATTGCTCCAGAAATTTAAACTAAAGAATATGTAAATAATTATTTACAGGAGCTGTTCTGAGGCAATTCAGCAAAGATTTCAGGCTAGAGTGTTTCACAGTTTGAATCTCTTTGGAAGATCTGTTTTGAAAAATTATGTAATAATGTAAATTGTCAAATTATGCCTTTTGTGCACAGAATACAGATCAATATTTATCTGTATTGATCAGACACACTAAAGATTTTAGCACTTGTCTAGTGCTAGAGAACTACAGTTCATAACCTATCTCAATTCAAAAGGCATATAAAGCTCTATATTTCATCTTTCAGGAGTGCTTATGTTCAATATCCAGTAGCATAATGTCCTATTGGTGCTATATTCAAAGTGGCTAAATTATCTTATTGCATGTGCTCTTGATTTTTAACTTTTAATAATCCATCTGAGTTTCAATTCTGTGCTTGATCATTTCAATTCTAATAAAAATACAACAGAGGCTTTAGGAAAATTTTAATGAAAAAGATATATTGAAGAAAGATGCATGTTTACATAAAGTTCCTCACTGCTGCAACTGCTACACAGGTGGTGAAATAACCAAGGAACCATATGGAAAAGAGACTGCATTTTAAAAAAATTTTTCCTTTTTAACAAGAAGAAGCAAATCCAGCAGTTGGGATGGGAGTCTGCATAGCAAATGTATTCTCTGACAAATGGTGGAGGGAGAACCCCTTTTCTTCATTTATATCTTGTAGCCATTCAAAGGATGGCAATAAAAATGCCTCTTTTAAAACCAGCAGAGGATCTTCTTGATAATGATAATAACCTCATTCTTCACCAAA
>VXAC01004740.1:1297194-1390461 GCA_013399225.1 Rhipidura dahli | reverse complement strand
TCCACACAAAAAAAAAAAAAAAAAAAAAATAAAAAAAAAAATTGTCCTGAGACATATATTTTCCACAAGTGTGGTTGGCTTGCTTTAGGGACAGTGATTCAGATTTGGAGCCATGTGGCAAAGACTTCTGAGATAAAAGCTCCAACAAAAGCAGCTTTCTTTCTTACTTATAGGCTCTAGTCTGGTTTTGTTGCAGTCACTTGGGGTGTAGGAGCTACTTCTGCTGAATTCTGGCTCTCTGTGGTTAGATAAGTTGAGAGCAATAGGTAGTTTGAGTTAGAGAAGGCAGATATTTATGATATCGTCCCTTATCTTACCATGATCCATGTGCACAGAAAAGTCACCTTTGAGCATATTTAGACTTGCTGCTGGTGAATATTGCCCACAAGTGGGCCCTGAAATCATAGGAGGTTTTGATATATATCCAAGAAAAATGAGTTCTCAGTATCATAAAAGCCGTGGTTATAGTGCATATTTCAAGATAAAGGATATCCAGAAGCACTGACCATGATAAGGAGTATTTTTTGCCACTTCTCCTCACTGTGATTGAATTAACTGAGCTTTTCAATGGCTTCACAATGGCTAAAAGTGTTGTCAGAGTCACAAATTTTAAAACAAGACCCTTAAAATCAAGATAAAACTGTACATTACTATATTTTGGCATAGTTGCTGCTGACACATTTTGCTTGGTAAATTACAGAGACATATTTTAATGAAAATCATGGCGAATCCAGTGGGGATTATTGCATGTCTTGGCACTAGTTATTTGCTCTTCTGTCTTTAAAAATGTTTGAAAGACTAAGTTTTTTTAGTCTGAAGTTTTAGGAAGGACAAATTACTCCTTCTACAAATGACTGCTATTGTATCCATTTATTTACTTAGACTAGTTAATTGTAAAGTACAGTCAGAATTTTCTCCAGGGACAATTTCTAGAGAAGCCCTGCCTGAGGCATTCTTATTCCCTTCTTTCTTGTTTGCCTCCAGCAACCTGCAGTACAATTAAGAATAAAAGAAAAATGTAAGCCTGCAGCTATGGAATTTGTTTCTAGAAGCTTGTGGTTTTTAGTTGTTTTGTTTGTTTGTTTGGGTTGTTTTGTTTATTTTCCCTTAAATGGTGGAGTTCATAGCTCCTTTTAAATGCAGAAGCACTTGTCATCACCAAAGGAGAGAGGGAAACTTCATGAGGGTGAGGCATCAAGAAAAGGGAGATAGAAGCTTTAGCTGGAAAATGTCATCTGATAATTAATTAAAACAATAGTCAGAGATTATGATTTCACAGAAGAGAAACTTCTGTTCCAAATCTAGTGTCAGGACAAATAATGCCAGGGAGCCTGGCCGTGCAGTGCTTGTCAGTGCAGTAGTTTGTGCTTCTCCTCTCCTGTTACCATGGCTACCTGCTCGGTTTCAGCCCAACTCTGGCTCGGTGGCTTTATTCACGGTGGGACTCACACATCCTGTTACCCGTTGTGCTGGCAAAGTGAGCATAATGAAAATGCTGGATATCCTGTTTTGGTTTCTGGGTGACCACAGTGACCGTGCACAGAGAGTTTGGGAGGATGTGTGCTCACCATGGTGTGCCCTTGATTATCCTAACACTGGCCAAGGCAATTCTGCAGGAACTAATTTAGGCAATTTAAGAAGACATGGTGAGGCCCCAGGCAGGATGGAAATACAGAGCTTGTCTTAAGTGAGGACATTAGATTAGACAGGTCATAAAAAAAATGGAATAGAGAATTGGTATAAATCATAGAGATTGTGAAGTGATGAGAAGCAGTCAGTGTAAGGTTGTCAGAGTAAATTGCATCAACATGACTAACATCTTCCTTTGGTGGGATAGCTGCCCTGGTGCATGGAAGGGGAAACTTCAGATCCCATATAAACTGATCTTAGTGTTTTCTGAGACCTAAGGAGAAACAATCTACATGAAATCACCATAAAGGTGGTGCTGGTTGAAAAAGTTATTAATCAAACTGTGGTCTGTGATCTTTTTGGGGCACTTCAAATGGGATCCTGTGCAACAGTCTAACTGGTGTTTTGACCAGCTAATTGCATTCCTGGGTGACCCTGAATCCATAATTCAACCTGAGTTTAAGAAACTGGTGAGTCACCCTGCAATCAGCAGTACTCAGTAGAGAAAAGATAAGATGAAAATGCCACGCCTGGGGGAACTGAATGAGGTTATCCAAAATGTATAACTAAAGAATAAGCAGAAATAGTGCATCTGGAGTTATAATAGTAGTATGTGACTTGAATATGCATAAGTAATGACACAGTAATGCCCAAAAAGTGTTATTCTAGAATGCAGAAAACACCAAGGGAATATCTAAGGCATAAACTGTAGTTGTTCTCCTTGCCAGAAATTATGTATCCTCAACCACTGAACTGAGGCTAGTTTTAAGCACTGTAGTTTACTCCTTATATAAAAAAATGAAATAAAATAAAATGGAAGTAATCAATGTGACAATAAAAATGGTCATAGATCTTATTTAAATAAAAGCAAGGACTGCTTTATGTAATTAGAAGGGAGGTGGATATATTACACTAATTATCCATGTCAATATACACCTTTTCCGCAGGTCATCAGAAGGCAAGATGAAATGCAATTGACTTTAAGTAAGAGAGATTTAGTTTTCATATTAGGGAAAATATTTTAACTACAATGAAAATTAAACAGTGAAAAAAATCATACAGAAAATTCTGTGATTCTGGTCACTAGCAATCTTTATGGGTAAGCTTTGCCACTATCTTGGAAGGACAACCTAAATGTGCTTTATCTCACAAAGCAAAGTATTTACTTAAGTCTTTTCAAGTTATCTTTTTCTTAATAATCCTTATATTTCCTTGTAATTATATAAATAATGTATAACAAATCATTATTAATTTCCAAACTTATGGAAATATCTGAATTTTTTTTATGAGGAATCTTAGTCCTTCAGATTATATCCATTATTCTAACCAACATTTTAGAATCTACTTTTCAAGGGAAGATGCACCTTCCAAGCCTGTGTAGATCAGAAGCATATATTTATATTCCAATTTTTCTTTGTGTGGATTCAAGTTTTCTTTGGTAGAAAGTTCCTCTAACAGTATAAGTGTGACAGAAGGATTTGGGGAGTCAAAGGGCAACTCTCTTCTCTCACACAGTTTGCCAGGAAGACACATTTTAAGTGCAGAAATTTTTCTGGTTAAGTTGACATATATTGAACTCAAGCCTCTCTGCCCAGAGCATGAGTTACCTGTTCTCAGAAGAAATAGAATGGCTTCTGTAAATCACATTCTCCTAGAAGTCATGCATCTAGAAGTTAGATATAACAAGATGAAAATGATTTAGTGTATCAAAGCTCAGTCTAAACACAGATGAGCAAAATTACCACATAGAAAACAAATAGACACCTTGTCCATTGATGAAGGATGTCTCTAGGTGTAAGGAATTCCATGGGAGCTGCTTTCCAGACAGCAGCACTACAGGAAGAGCCTTGTCTGGTCCCCTGTCCCTTGGGAGTCTGAGCGCTGAGAATATGTGTCTTGCCCAGCAATCCTCTCTTCCCAGGGCTCTGAATTGTTCATGTTTCATACTCTACTGGAGACAATGGATTGCAGACTCTTGTCCTGCCTAGCCAGTTCTTGAGAGCAGACATGATAACTCTGTAGGTTTCCTGCATTGCTTCTTTCCTCTGCTGTTGAGAGACTTGACTTCCCCACCCTCTCTCCCTTGCTCCTACAAGGGTTATAGCTCACTCCAGTTTGTTGCCTTATTAAGCTCTTTATTTCCAGTATCTGATGTGTGCAGTGGTACAAGACTAAAGGCATGCACTTAGCTAAAAATCATTGTTTGCTTTAGTCTCTAGAATAGAGACTCCAAATGGGATACATGTAGTAAAGAAAAAAGATTTCTTTCCACCTCCTGGTGTCACTTGTCTCAGTTTAGTGTTTTAAGGGCTAGGCTCCTATTGTCTGGTCACAAAATGGACAGTACTGCAGAGACAAATTTTACTGTGGCTGTCTGCCCTTGTTTTACATAGTTAAGCATTAAAATAATCCACCAGATATTTGTTTCTGTCTTCTTACCACTTTTGTTAGATATCCAGATGTTCACCAGAACCAAAAAAAATTAGGTTCAGGTTGGTTTTGGTGTTAAGTTAAAAAAAATCCAACAACAATAATCCCCAGAAAATTAACATACAACTCTCATGAGCAACTGTCTATATATTTGATCTGCTCAAAAATGTATTTTTAAAATTTAGTTTATATGTGGAGAGCAATATATTTGTAATATGGCACTGGGTGTAAGGCAAGATTTTAACTTTTTTAGCGGTCCTAAAAACTGTCCTATCCCTTTACAATTTCTGTCACTTGTAGAGTGTCATGTCTAATTTTTCAAAATATGTCAGATTCTGAAAAGGAGAACTCAGCTGTAAAAAGGCAAAATTGAGCCAATGGATACAAGCACAAAAAGACAAATACACCCTCTCTCAGTTTTTATGTCACACTACATCATGGCTCATTAGTGCTATTTCCAATGTGGTATCTCTTACACATTTCAGCATTTACCTCTCACAATGTTTCAGAGTGCCATAACGCCAATCTAATCATTAAAGTCAAAACAGAAACATTCATATTCTTAAATCTAAGCACAGACGATCACCTTTACATTCTGTCACACCTTAACTGGTTCCTGCACCTGACTTTCCACCATTAACTCTAATACATACAGAATTCAGAGTTTTGTTCCAAATTCACAGATGCACAGCCAACCCTATACAGAAACTGGACTGGGAGTCTCTCTCACCCCCTTAATCCAGTTGCTTCCAAGTTTTGATTGCTTGACATTTCTAGCTTAATCAAATGTCACTTTACTGAAGCCTCTGATCTGAGCCTGCTACTGGAGGTCTCTCTAAAGACTCACATAGGTTTTAATGAGATTGAAAAACATTTCTTACACATAAAAAATATAGACAACTCCAGCTCTGTATCAAACTACTCACTATAGTCTCACAGCAGCTGCCTATTGTTACAGACAGAAGCATATCTCACCGGATGCTGTTTTATGTTTTATGAACAACTGAGATCAGAACTAGAATTGAAGAATCTTAGATATATTGAAAAACAGCTACATCCAACTCACATAGTTAATTTTATGGTATTTGTATTGAGTCTTGGGGTAAATGTAAAATTTAAGCTCACAGACATGTAGGGACTAAAAAACCCAAAGTTTTGAATATTTTATTTTCTGACAGAGGTATTATCTGTTTGTAGACTTGGAGAAAACTACTTCGGCAGGCAAGAGTATCAACAGAGGGATTCAAAGCTGTTGCAGTTGTTCAAAACCTTGTGGCTAGTCCTGAGTACCCTGCTTTAGCTGACCAGGCTGACCCCAGCCATCCTGTGAAATATTTCTCCCACTGCTGTGGGCATGTCTTTTTTTTTCTATGTGGCTGCAGGGAGAAGCAGGAGAAGCAGTTTCCAAAGAGCTCTCTGTCCCAAGGCAGATTCAACTTCTATTTTGAGCAGAGAATCCAGGTAGGTTTTGCAGACTGAGTTAGCTTGCCAAAACTTAGTCTGTATTCTTAGGCCTATTTATCTCAGGAAGATATATCTAAATTTTAGGGGCTTTTTTAACAGCATATGAACAAGGAACTCTACTAGAGGGGCATATAAACCAGACGTTTCTAGTTGTTATTTTTCTCTAGTAGATGATTAAAACTGGATTCAGCAAGGAGGTTACCACTGTCTTTCAGAAATGTAGAGATGACGAAGAAACCTCCTTCTCCAGAGCTAAACTCTGTGCTTCTAAAAGTGCAAATTCACTGCCATATTAAGAAGCTAAGAAGTTAATATTATTTTCTTACAAATCGGTCATCCTCAGTGACTCCAGACACCAGCATAGCACTGCTGCAAAAAGTTTATATTCTGACTGAGGAGATTATTTTTTCCCCAGGAACTAAGCACAGAACAATATTTTTCACTCCTCTCCCTAATTCCTTGCAACTCTTACTCTGATTTATCATTTTGTTTTTACTCTATGTTTTTGCTTTCCAGTGCTGCAGCGGGCATTGGAGTAACTGCTGTGTTGTGGTGGTAGATGATGCACGTCAGATGTACATTCAGTTTATGAGCATATAGCTGGGTTGCAAATATGTAATGACACATATTTTCTCATGAGGATCACAGATTGTAATACTCAGAGATGAGAGAGAGTTATTCTGAAAAATTATTTTTCTCCCTTTGAATTGTATCCCTGCTCCCTTACAAAATACTTTTTTAAAAAAAATTATTAAAAACAAAACCAGTTTGAAACCCCAAAGGAAACAACCCCAAGGAAAAAACCCTTCCCAACAAAACCTTAACACCTCACCCAAAATTCCAACTCCAAAAAGCCAATCCCACACCCTCTTCTGGGACTATACCATTCACAGTCTCCCTTTAGCTTGCTGAATATTTTTTCAGTGAATACTCTCTAGATACAAGGTGCACTGTTAGCAGCAATGTGTCCATGCTCATGTCTTTCATCCACTTGGGATAGCAGGTGGGAGCCAAGATTTCAGAAGCAGTCCCTGCCTGTGATTTCTTGCACTCAGATGCACAGTGCAATTGCTCCATAACTCTAACTGGCTCCAGGATTATAGCAGTGCTGTCTCTAAGTCATATATTTCACCTGTGCTATGGTTGCATGAAGAGAAGAGCTGCCCTAAAAATTCCTGTTCTGTTAGCAGATTTGTGTCCCAGATTGTGGGATTCAGAGAGTTACAATTTTGATATCTTTTTGTCTTTAAAGTATAATCTATTTCAGTGACCAAAATAAAAAAACTCTTGAGAGTGTCAATAAACAGGAGAATCCAGAAATATATGTGTCTGTGTTTGCCCAGGTAATGTCATATGCAGCAGGGGAAAATATTTAGTTTCCAGGTTATGAATTCTTTGGAGTCATCTTTCTACCATTCTTCAAATTCATGTGGCATATTACCTTTTCTATTCTTTTGGTCAGGAATATAAACAAAGAATGAGATTTTCACTCAAATCTGTTTTACAAAATTGTGCAACTACAGACACTGGAACCCTAAGCAGCAGAGAAAGCTGTAGTGGAATACAGGAGAAAAATGGCAGAAAAACTTGGAAATGTGTTTTAAAGTAACTCCAAGACCACATCACCCTCAAAACTGAATCTTTCCTTTTAGTCTAGACACAAAACAGCCAAATAACTGCAATTTGTTCTGACATAGACAAGTTTTACATTTCTTAGCTCATTACATCCAGTAATAGAGCCTCAGGAACACAGGATGGATCCGGGTGCTGAGGGGCTGACCCGGGAAGCTGTGTTCGGGCTGAGATCTGTGCAGCCTCCATGGTAAGCAAGATCTAAAGTAAGTATTTTGTCAGATTTTTGACAGCTGTCAAATAAAGCATCCAGAGGCCTTAATTGCTTTTGAAAATGTTACCAGGGGACTGTAAAGTTAAGAAACCAAGAGAAAGGCTGAAGAAATGAGCTACTTACTGTGTCTGAGGTTTCCATGAGCAACTGGAACTAAATTGGCCATCTCTAAAGGGACTCTGAGCTTATAAGGCTCTCTCCTTGCTGTGTAATATACATATGCTGTGAGACATAAATGCTGTGCAAACCCTCCATGGGCACTTCTCTTCTTGAGCAAATGATCTGCTTCAGTGACCTGAGACAGGAAACACACCCTTTGAAAGGTTCCATTGTGAGGTTAAAAACAAAGTTTATTTCTTGGAGTAGGTATTAGTACTGATTTTTTCTCGAGGCTCTGCTCCTTTTATTCCGTCTCCCAATATTTTTTTGGTTTGTGTGAAACCCACCCAGAATTTCTGCTCTACTCTTCATTTCACATGTATGTCTAACAAACAGATTTTCAATTCAGTTTTTTGCAGTGTATTGATTATCTGCAGCAGGGTTGCTTTAATACTCTTTTCTGTACAACTTGCAGAAATGAGGCACTACATATGTTTTTTTCTTTCATAACTATCTCATTGCTCCTCTGTGTGGAGTTGGAAAGTTGCCAAGCCATCCCACCAGGTGTGTGGATGTCATTTGGCAACTGGCAAGTGGATTAATATTTAGACAGATTGTGTGAACAATTCAAGTGCTTTGAGTCTGCTGTAGATTAACCATCAGCATCATAAACATTTAAATAAGCAACTATGCTAAAACTGTAATTCTGTCTCCTAGCTCAGTAGTAGCTGGGCTTGCTAAAGGTGGGTTCTCTCATCTCTGACCAGGTCTACTCATTGGAGACACTCCCTAAAATGCATCCAAAAGAGCCACATCATCAGTAAACAACCAGACATGCAAACAAATTATTGGGAGCAGATTAATACAATCCAATTTAATCCCATGTAAATAGCCAGCTGCTGAGAATGGCTGTCTCTAGCAAGGTGTTGAGAACAGTTGTGGGCTATTGTTTCAGTAGGCACAGAGTGTTTGCAAACCACAATTTTCCTGAGCTCTGTGTTAGAATTTCTGTATCACTGCAGAAATCAAAAACAACTTCCTTAAATCCAAATGTTTTAATGCATTGTACCTGATATCAGAATTGAGCTAGATGCATTCAGCAAGGAATTAAGGATAATTTTGACGGAAATATGTGTTCTATTACTACAGATTACATCAGTGTGGAGTCACATTTAGAACTGACTTAGAAATCAATGCTAATTTTACTTCTTTGTAAAAATAATTTTTCCGTATTGCTAGAAGTGATTTGCATTTTGTCCCTCATTCCATGAAAATCCAGTCAGTTCTTCAGAAGCTCAGCGCAGTGTAATTCTTACTAATATATGTGTCATGCTGCACATCCACGTGCTGCTGGAATGTGACAAGTTTAAGTGCAGTACGAACATAAACCTTGTCCCACTGGATTAGAGTAACCACTCATCTGTGCAGCTTCTCTTTGGCAGCCATACCCAGCCACAAATGTTTCACCAATTGTGAAAGTCCTGGAAGAGGTGATTACAAAAAAGCATTCCCATGTCAGGAATGTTTTCACTGGCTTTCTAACACACTCTGTGGATGTGTCAGGTGGTCCAAGATGAGCACCCATCCAGCCTGCCTGGGCAAAGGGAGATGTGACTCAAGGCCTTTTGGGATCTCTGGCCCGGGTGTGCACAAATCTTGAGGAGTTTACACCTGTACACCCAGTGCACTGCTGTAAACTCATCCTGGAGAGACAGTTAAGGGACAACACTGCACTCCATGGGTGATGCAGCTCAGCAGGCCTAGTCCTCACATCTTCCCACTACTACTCTACAGATGCCTTAACAACACTGCAGCAAGCACTGCCTCTGCATGGCTAATCTGCTGGAGACAGGACAAAGGCAACCTCCATTTCCTTATCAGTGCTCTGAGTAAGGAGTGGGTAGGTTGTATTGCAAAAGGTGTTTTCAGCTGAAAGCAGATTTAAATGGATGACCTAGATTACAATAGATGTATTTAAGTATTCTATTACCAGCAGCTGTGGGCCATTAGCTGTTATCACCTGCTAATGACCCACCCCTGATAACAGACAATGGGCCATCAAGAAACCATCACGTGACTCATGGACTTATCTCATCCTATTCCGAGATGCTCCACCCAGGAGGGGTATAAACTGCCCTTAGCACTGCCTGGCCTCAGCCCTGTCTGCTGGGTGACCAGAGGGCAAGAGCCACCACGGACCTTCAGCTGGAGACCGGACCTTCCATCGGATCATCGCTTCAACTGGATCACTTCATTTGGACTGCTGCACCACCCTAACAGGGTATCAGGTTGTACCTGACTTTGTCAGTGCTTTTTCCTTATATTATTTCACTTGTTTCTAATTTTTCCTATTAAATTTAATCCTGACTTGTTTTCAAACCAATACAAAGGAGTTGGATGTAGGGCGGAGGATTTGGTCAGAATGTAGCTCTGCTGAGGAGCCTGAGGATGGCATTCAGTAATGGCAGTAGGGAACAAGAAGACTTAGAAAAATTTTTTCTTCATTTGAGTTTGCAGACCCTATCTGTGATAAACCAATACATGGCAGAGCATAAAACATCTCTGGTTCAGTACTCAGGGACACAGTTTAGGCAAAAAAAAAAGGGTAAAATTCTGCCTTCACTTTTCAGCTACACAATTTTGCCCAAATACTGCTATATAGAAAAATATTTTCTTTCAGAAATCTGACCTGAGGCAGGGCATACTGGTTCTTATTTTTTCTGCCAGAATATTCCAGTTTGCTTCCTCAATGAGATTGCTGATCTGAATTAGGAAATCAGAATGTAAATTCTCCTACACTGATTATAAATTGGAGAAACTCTCATCATCAAAACAGAGTCACTTTTGCACTACATAAGGCATAAATCAATCTATTATACAAGACCTGAACTAGAGCTGGCTAAGCTTGGAATCCTGATTAGCAGAAATTGTTAATATTACAATATGTACTTGTGGGTTAAATTTAAAATACTACATCAAACAGGTTTCATGTGAAGTCATGAAAGAGGGAAATATCAATATGGACAGCTAACAAGTTTTCATGCCTGAAGCTGTAGTAAGACTTGAAATGAGAAAGAAATACAGCAAAACTACAACCATAAAAATCCCGGGCTCTCCAGCATTTAGCAAGGATTGGTGCTTTGTCAGTGTCAAAGTTGACACATGGAAGGAAGGGATGGCATCCAGAGGGCTCCACAGGGATCTGCACAGCCTTGGGAGCTGGGACTGTGTGAACTTCATCAAGGCAAGTGCAAGGTCTGGCACCTGGGTCTGGCAACCCCAAGCACAGATGCATGCTGGGCAGAGAATGGATTGAGAGCAGCTCTGAGGAGAAGGACTTGGGGATTTTGGTGGAGGAGAAGTTCAGTAAAGCTCAGCAATGTGCTCTCACAGTCCAGAGAGCCAACAATGACTTGGGCTGCATCAAAAGCAGTGTGGCCAGCAGGGTCAGGGAGGGGATTCTGACTCTCTGCTCTCATGACACCACACCTGGAGTTGGATGAAGCTTTGAGCAACCTGGTCTAGTAGGTGGTGTTCCTGAGTGCGGCAGGGCTGTTGGAGCTATATGACCTTTAAGGTCTCTTTCAACCCAAATGCTTCTATGATTCCATGAAATCAGACTCCTGAGGGTCCTATCAGACACATGCTTTTGTTTCAGTGATGTTTAGCTAAACCATATAAAACTCTTATGTGATATTTTTCTGATGCAACTGAAAAGCAAGCTGAAAACATGCCTTTCATGTAGAATTTTGAGGCACCTAGTATGGTTCAAGGTGCTTCTTGGACAGCAGGATCTGGCTTCCAAAAAAAAAGGTGAAAATCAGGAAGTATTCATCTATTTTACCATTTGAAAATATCCTCAGTGTTTTGCTGAAAGGGATTCTATCAAGTATGAGTTCTATTCCAGATCTATCGAGTACTAGTTGTATTCCATATCAAACAACTGCTGTGTTAAGGGAGACATACAGCCATAGAAGGAGGAGAAAAACTGAAGGACAGCTACAGAAAAGGAACTGAACTTCACACTCCAGAAGAACAGGAAGCTGAAGAAATTGATGGTCTGCCAGGTTTGTGAAGAAAACAGAACTATTTAATATATAAAGGGATGACATATGACCCTAACTGGTTTCTGGAGAAAAGCAATGGTAAGGCCAAGTGAATAAACCAACTGGAATGGACAGACTTGGCAAAAAGGAACTGAGAGGGTGGGTGCCTGAAAATACTATTGTAGTTGGCTGCCAAAAATTTACTTGGGAAGGAATTCAAGAACACAGAATGACCAGCTGATTCATTTATAGATGGCAATTATAAGTCATTAAAGCACCACAAAGCAATTTTCAAGGGAATGTCTGCAGAAAACAGAATTAAGGACAAATAAAGCTATGGCTAAGCAAACCATACATGCTCCTTGGTACAACAGAAAATGGCTCCAGTTATTCAGAAACATGAAGAAAGTCCTTTATGAAACACACATGTTCAGAATAGTTGAACTCCAGTAACTGACACAAATCCATAATTCTCAGAAACACTCTTGATGACAAAATGGTCCCAGTTTTCCTCATGATACTTGTGAAATAATGCTGTCAAAGCCAAAGCAGGGCTCAGGAGCTCTGCTTTTTGCTTCAAGGTTTTCAGCAGACTTCTGCTATGATATGACTAAAATATATTCTCTCTTATTGTTGTTAAAGTGGGGGTGACTGCAAATCCTTTCTGCCAGGATCCCTTTACTTAAAGGAAAGACTCATTGCAAAGTAAAGCCTGCTATTCCTATTTTTGTCTTGACTGAACTGTTGTTTTGAAGTGTTTAATTTCATGTTGGAAGATGATACTGGGAATCCAACTGCCAGAGTTACCTCTAGCCACTTCACTCAAAGGAGAATTACAATTCTACTGTGTTTCTGCATGTTCAGTCGATGCCTGGTAAGGTACATATATCTCTCTTTACCAGAATTATGGTTGTGTTTTCAAGCAAAATGTTGATGTCTCAGTCTTTGTAAAAGTCCTTTGTTCAGGAGAGTGCACAGACTATCTAAAGCAATTAATTCAATTAAGATTAGTCAAGTAATGCTGTGGAATCTTACTTGTGTGCAAAAATGAGTTTATATGGGATTAATAGTGAAGAAACCAAAAATTGGGAAAAATCATTGTGTCAATTTTTGCTATTTTATGATATTCGCAATTATCAAACTGCTGAGTAAGGACAACACTTTGGTGAAAAATAGTAAATTCAAAACAAAGCAGTAAACATCCTAAATTCCAATGGTCCTGGCTGTAGAACAAAAAAAAAAGCACATTTGTCTAATTAAGCAAACAGTAGCGGTTTATTCAATTGAGACATGAAAGGAATATTTAAAAAATCTCCAACTGAGTAGTCATTCTATTGATAAATAAATGGAAATAACTGTTAGGACACATTCTTTAACTAAACTTTAAAATATTGGCATTGATAGCACCAGAATAATTTGCAGTAGTAGGGCTGAAGCTATGGTACTGTCCCTTTTATTTCCTTCAGAATAACTTTTTAAACAACAGCAGAACAATTTAGAGATAGGGTGAATTTTTCAAAGAGTGTTTTACAGTGCTTCCCTTTAAAACTTGTCAGTACTGAGTACTGGAATGGATTATTTTCACAGTACAGTATTCTCATGCCTTTTGAAGCCTGTGTGCTTGCATGTGTTTGTGCATCTGTAACATTTAGATTCTAATATTGTAAATGACAATTTCATTCATTCAGTTATGGTGACATCCTAAAAAAACTATAGCAAATACAATGCTCTTGTCAGAAAAGTGTAACACAATTATTAACCATAATTAATGGTTGTAAGTTATGATGCAGATTCTAGCTGAAAGAAAATTCAGCATTTCATTTAGTGGGGGGAGAAGCAACTGAGAATAGTTTGGATAATTGAATGATTAGTAGAAGGTTTATTTACTTATTAAGAAGGACCATTGGGAGAAACTGACATCAGATGTACATGTATGAGGGCAATACACTGTGATAAAGCAGAGCTCACTGATGAATTTTTTCAAGAATAGCAAAATCACATCTTCAAAACAATGTTAAAGGCTTCTAAGGTCCAAAGTGAGGTGTACACATGTAGACACTTGCATATACAGTCACAAAAAGGGAAAAGTCCTTCAGTGAAGGACCCAGATATTTTACAGAACTGTAGAAGCATTGTTTTTCAACTTAGAATCTTTTATTTTTTCCTCATATTTTGTTGAAAACTGTGATTCAGAAATACTAAAATAATTCGCCAACAGATGTGGGACTGAAACACATTATAGGTTTTGCAACTGGCTAAGATCTTGGGGATGGGAAGAGATGTTCCCTAGTCACTCACTCTAATCATTAACCTGTCAGAGATCCCTGACTCAGAATCACTACTTTTTGCCACTTTTCCTTTCAGTGGTACATGTGGTAATATCCAGAAAGAGATTTTTAGATTGATGGTACTGAATTAAGATACATATGGAGATAACAAGGAATAATCTGGTCAATTTCACTAAAATACATAATGCCTCATGATGGCTTATATAAAGAAATGAGTCCTATCTTTCATGACAGCAAGTTACAGAAAAGTGCTGCAAGCACTGGATAGAGAAAATGTGAAGGCACACGTCTGAAACATGGTTAACTGGGATAGTGATTTGGACACTGTTACAAAGAAATATTCCATTTAGTGTAGAATTTTTGCTTTAGTAATATGATTTAAAAATGCAATAGAGCTCCAGGTGGACCTTTTATTAGACAGATAGCTGTGACAGTTGGATAAAAGATACATGTACATGAAGTGCAGTCAACACAGGCTTTTCCAGTTTTTTGAGGAGCTACTCAAATTACAAAATGTATAGAACTCTGTAGCTTTAGGTAATTGTACTTAGCATGTGACACTTCTGCGTCCTACCTCTTGAACCCAGGGAATCAAACACCAATTCCTCTTTCATTTGTGTCACAAATATGAGAGGCTTGCAATGTAGATGAGTAGACTGCTGTCTTCCCTACATTCCATTGTTGTGTTTTATTGTATAGCACCACAAAATACCTAGCAACAACCTTTTCACTGTGTTTTGTCTACAAACATAGAGAACTCTGCCATGTACAATGACATGCCATTTATTACAGTTTAATAGGTTTCATCTAAGAACTTTTGTAGGCAGACTCCTTACACGCTTCAGACTGTAGAAAAGAAAGTGATTTCAAACTTTAAATTACCTAATTAGGTAAAATAAAGAATAGGATTAGGTAAACAAGCCTTCACACAAATGCTACACAAAGGTGGAGAGTTCATGAGTGGATTATGGGTCCCTTTGTCCTTTATTTTTTTGAAGCTGTCCTCCATAAGGTATCTTCTCTTATACTTTTGTGCTAATGTGTCTGACAGGCACAAAGCTTAAGACAATGATTTTTTTCTCAAGCACATGTAATACAGGTACGTATTTTCCCAGTTTTTCAACGTAGATTTTGTAATGCTGTGAACAGAGTTATGTTTTTACTTGGGTTTTCACAGAACACAGCTCTCAACTCATTAAGGCAAGTGGCAAGTCAGCATCTTCCTTTACCCCTTCTTAATATTTCACATATTTTTTTCACTTTTGTTCACTAACATTTCCTTTGTATCTGCTTTTCCTCAGCAGAATTGTGTAGCTCTGTAACTCCATATTTTCCTAATCAAGTTCCCTTTCCCTAACAGAACTTCTTGTTTCCAAGATGCTTATTGATTGTGTTTATTCAGTCAGTGCTGGCCTCTACCTCCATTTGGAGCTAGCCAGAAATAAAGCACTAGCACCTCTTGACCAACAACCTGAACAATTTATTGTCATTTACTAAGCTCAAAACTAGGGGGTTACTTTTGTTCATTTCACTTAAGAGTTTTAGAGTATCCAAACTCAAACAACATGACCAAACTACAAAGTTTTCTTTGCTTCCATCCTTCACGGAACAAATCTTAGAGGAATGCTGTAAATTGATGTAATTCTGTATTTAATTCAGAAGAGCACTGACTGAGTGTGAGATACATTCTGTCCTAGGCAAAAGAATAAGGCAAATTAAGCTCATATGTTTTACAAGCACAGAAGCTTGTGAGTCAGTGGCAGATTCAGCTTCCTGGTACAAGCATCATGATATGGGATACAAAAGTGCCTCTACTGGTTAAAGTAGAGACTGGAGAAGTTTTTTAAAGGGTAGATGTGACAGATGACTGTTTTAATACATGTGAGAGAGTGAGCTGTGTCTTTGAGCCATGTTTCAGGATTGTGATTGTGATGCCCACATACCAGTGGGCACTTATCCTGTTGTAGAGCAGGACCTATTCAGGAATGAATATGTTACTGAAAAAAGACAAGGACATATTTGTTTTACTGAGATTTTTAAGAAATTGTACCCATTTTAATGAGTCAGTTCAGACAGTCTCATTTGGAATCCTTCCAGAGGGGGAATATTGGGGTGTTAGGTGGGAGGCTTTTTTGTTATTGTTTTTTAAATTGCAGTTGTCTCCTGTTATGTAGCTTTATCTCAAGTAAGGCAACACCTGCATTTCTTCTGTTGGAAGGCTGTTTCTGGGTAGAATCTAGATTTGTAAGGTCATGGTGCAAGTAGGAATCTTGTTGGTTATGTTGACATGGATAAAGGCAGCCTCATTACACTTGTAGATTGGAAGAAGTTAGAGTATGACAGTCATGGCAGGCTGGTGAGGATTTGCCTCTTGTCTAGACCCTGTAGGACAGATGCTTGATTAACATACATCTGCTTTTGAAATGCCATGCTGTTTTAACTCAGAAAATGAAATATACACTCCAGTTTATGTGCTATATCCCCATCACTAGCCTAACCTCACCTATTGCACAGTGTAGCCTAATTTTCCTCTTTCCATGTGCATATTGAGGCATTGGTTTCAAGTATACTAGAGCTGTCTGCTTTGTGAAGAGGTAACTTCCACAGCAAGGCACTGTGGCAATGTAAAAGAAGCAATTGCAAGTTAAAATCTGCTACACCATGGATCTCCAAGCCCTCCAGCATTTCTAGTGTGCATTTTGATAGTGCTGGGTAGAGTTATGCCAATAGGCAGAAAAGCCTTAACTAGCAATTGATTTTTGAAAGAGCTGATTTCACAGGGCAGCACTAGGGGGGCAGCACATGATGCTTCCCCAGCTTCTTTCTTCTGCAGTCCCTGGCAGCTGGGAGAAGGAAAGTCAAATGCCGTGTTCTCATACAACAGAACACAGATGGATCTCCAATGACAGCAGGTACCAAAAAAATTCAATGTAATATTTTTATTTCAGTCTCAAGATATATTAAATTATGATAAAATTATTTTTCCTCTGGCAATCAGTGACACAAATAAGATTATTATTAACAAAACTAGTTAAAATACAGAGACTTTGTAATACAGGCACTTTATTGATATTGTGCTGTTATTGCAACAGCAGCAGATCATAAGATTTTACTACATGTAATTCTGGGTTTATTTCAGGGGGTTTTATGTCCTGCTTCAAGTATGAATTCTTGCACATATTAAATAAAGTTATATAGAATCTGAACCAATGAGTACTCCGGGATCTGATTGTTGTCTATTTAATTTATCCCAGTGTGTACAAGAACATTCTACATCAATAACATAAGTAACATGCACCAAGTCAGCAAAAAAACACGGAGCATTCAAATTATTCTTAACACAGTAGGGTGTGATGAGCGCTCAAATGCTAATAAAGAATATTTGTTAGTCATAGTAATTTCAGAATCTTAAGAAAATATTATGAGCATGAAAAAGGAATTACTATAACCATGATAATTTTTGATAGCATCTTTTGGCTGTAGAAGACAGGAGGGAACTTCAAGAATTCACACATTTATTCTCAGGTGTATGTATTGTGTTAGTGTCTGTAAAAAGAACGTCATTGTAATGGCACACTCTAATATTGAGTTATATGGTATGGAAGAGCACTGCTTTCCTGAAATGAGAGTTTTTTTCAGCAGAGCTAAACAAAGGATTTAAAAATTTGATTTACAGGGTTAACAGGTATGGAAAATTCATTATCTCCATTGTGTTTTGCTGTAAAACATTTATAGAGATAGACCATGCATGGGTTACATGGGCTAAAACTGGGCAACATTTTGCTGTCACCTAGACTTCATTCCTGAAAAAGAAAATAAAGTATATTTTTACTCAGAAAAGATGAATTAGAAAAAATAATAAAAAGCCCCACATAATTAAAAACCTCTCTTTTTTCTTCTTTTAAGATAACTTAAGGAGTGTTTTATTCAAAATTTGTCCAGCTACTTAATGCCATGACTTGAGTCAGTAACTAGTTTGAGATCACTGGTTCACTTAAAATTGCATAAGAATATCTGTTGTTTTTAAAAATAGCTGGGAATAAAGAAACCCTCCTTGTTTTGATATTCATTAGCTTCAAAGAGAAGGATTACTGACCTCATTCTCTCAAGACAGACACAACGTACTTTTTCTGTAGATGTGAAATACATATGCTTAATAATTTTGTATATAAAAGAAACTTCTTAGGTTATTTAGGTCTTTATTTACAGCTGCTTAATGCCAGGCTGGAGAGTTGAATACACTGTTGAAAATAATTCAATCATGTGTTTTATCACCTTTAAAAAGCATTTTACAAAGTAGTTCTAAATATAAAAATCCCCTGCATTAGAAAAAAAAGGGCCCACCCAGAGTGCTGCACTCAGCTCTGAGGTCCTCAGCACAGGAAGGACCTCAGCCTGTTGCAGTGAGTCCAGAGGAGGGACACCAAGATGGTTGGATGGATGGAATACCTATTCTATTGAGAGGATTTGGGTTGGTCAGCCTGGAGAAGTAAAGGTTTTGGAGTGACCTAAGGAAGGAAGCAACAGGAGACCTGAAGAAGGATTTTTTACAAGAGCAGGTAGTACCAGGGAAAGATAGGCTGCAAACTGAAGGAGAGTAACTTTAGATTACATAGTAGGGAGAAATTCTTCACTGTGAGGGTAGTGGGGCATGGGAACATGCTGCTCAAAGAAGTGTCACATATCTGGAAGTGTTCCAGATCAGGCTGGGTGAAGCTCCGAGCAGCGTGGTCCAGATGTGCTGTTGTCTACTGGAAAGTGCTCCTGTCTATGACAGGCAGGCTGGAATGGGATGATCTTTAAGGTCCTCTCCAACCCAGGCTATTTTACGGTTCTAGGATTTCGTGAAAACACTTGTTTTCATGTGAATGACAGAGAAGAGATTAACATTTTGTCTATGGAAACATTAACAGTCTAAGGGAAAACTGTTAGGAAAAAACAGATGGAAATTTCATGCAGTCTTAACACTCTCTGCATGCAGTGAAAATATATATGAAAACAAACTGTATGAACTTTTGGTGTATAAAGTAATTAAACTCAGACTAAGATCCAGGTTTTGTATTTCAAATTAAGGTCTTAGTATTCCTGGAAACCTAAGATGTGGTCACCAGGGTTGTCATTTGAAACATTTTCCAGGACTGGAATCTAAATTAGTATCTCAGTAATCTAATAGATAATGATTATTGCTGGGTCCCAGTGAGTTCTCAGGATATCTGCAGCTGGCACGCCCTCGTGGCACCCATGCACAGAAGGCCACAACTGCTCAGGAGACATCAGGAAACATTTTTTTCTGACCACGCTGACCTTGTTCCTGAGCACAGTACTGACAAAGATGGGTTTTCTGTACCTTGCAGGAGAGTACAAAGGTAACCTCTTCCTTTTGATGTGTTCTTCTCAGAGAAAACTGTTACAGGGATTCTTTTTTCATTTGTCCTTTTCCCATTTTGGGAATTTTGAAACTTTAAGTCTTTGGGGTTTTGATTTTACTGTATAAAGTGAGGATTGCCTTCTCTGCCTCTAGACAAGCAAATATATTTTGGAAGCTATACATGAAAGAAGTTAAGAAAGTCGGCTTTTTTTTTTTTTTTTTGTTAAAAGTCATCTAATGTCTTCAAAAGGCCAGCGATTATTCCAGTTTCAGCTATTCAGATACATGTTCTTTTCCATCTCTAAGCAACTAGCAATGGTTTGAATGTAAGCAGGAAGGCTTTCTAGGAACAGTGGAGATGCAGCTCCCCAGAGAAGGTCTGTTACTTGCTCTTGTCATTCTAGTTTCCATTGTAAAATGTGGATGTTTGAAGGAAGTTCCAGTGATTTATGATGAACTTAACAACCTCAGATGCTGACTGTAAGACAAGCACGTATTGGAGGTTTACATTTTGGTACTCAGAAACAAAAGTTCCAGTGATGTACCATGGATTTAAAAACATATCCTTTGCAAAGGTGGACTCAGGTGTTCAAGTCTGACAGAGGAATCCATTGGTTTACTACTTAAGTGGGTGCTGCAGTAGTCTTAGAATCTGTCAATGTCAAGGTTTCCAGAAAACAGTCCTATCAAAAATGGTCAGTGCTGCTGTCTTCAACAACACCCTTCAGCTGAACGAAGATGTTTCATAGAGGTACACAGGTCTACCTACACGTAAATTGTGTAAAAAGCATTTATTGAATATTCAAACCATTGCTTCCATAAATGGTTAACCAGTAGCTTGAAGAGTGCTCTGACTGTTTTTTCTTGCAGCTAGAACTGCGGTAGCTTGAGGAGCTTGTGGAAGTTTTATTCTGTGAGCCATTTCAAAACAGAGTGAGGAGTCAATATTTCTTGTGGAATAGCTTTCCTGAAAAATCTTCAAATGGATCTTTCAGAATGTGTCCCTTTATATACAAATAGGATATATTTAAGTGAGCATTTAACACTAGAAAAGGAAAAATAAAATGTTTTTTTTTTATTTTGTTTTTACCCATGAAGTGCTTTGAAAAGATCAATCCCTGTTGTAAGTTTTGATTCTACTGTAAAGGCTATAGGTAAGGATTTGATCTGTTCTATTAGCTGTTTAAGCTTTAATCATCATCATGACAATAAGTTAAGAATCAGTTAAAATATTTTAAATAGTTCTTTTTAGGATAGGATTTATCATTACTACCAGAAACACACCCCCCCCAGCCCCAAAATAAAAAACAAGAAGAAGAGTACATATGGTTAAACAGTAATAATTTCCCAGAGGTTTATTTTCCTGTGATTTATGGGTCTTCTCATCCTTTGTTTTGTATACAAAGCCCTCTGGTGTTCTAGAGCTGAAGCTGGAATGCACTTTATATGTGAATAATCTTGGCTGTTACATGAGGTAAGGATTTGGCACTGAGTGTGATCAATTTAGTATAATGTTTTATTAATCTGTCACAAAGAATCACTTTCAACTCTAGAAAAGAATACACAATTCTTGTACCTCCAGAGAAGGTTCTTTAAGGCGTCACTTTGGGCCTGGTTTAAAGGGTCATTGAACTCAGTTAAGCTCATTAAAGGCCAAATCATGTGTCTTTTGGAAGGCAGGCAGGCTATGGCTGGGAAGGGTCCTCTGTCTCCAGGTAGAGACAGGAATGGACTCCATGCTAAATTGCCCCCAAGCAGTGACTGGGAGGGGATAACCAGAGCTGCCAGGTTCAGCCTTGGGGATGATAAAGTTTTCCCCATAATGTTTTCTAGTATTGGAAAATTCAGTAGCCCCTATTCACTTATCAGTGCATGTCTCAAGATGTTTGAGCAATTGGAGCAGCTGCTTCCCCTGCTCAAAGGAGGGAGCCAAGGGAGCTTCAAACTGTTTCTTGGGAACTTCTTCCCAAGCTCTGATTGCCAGAGGTGTTTGCAGATGACTAACCCACTCATAATTACTATGGACATTATTGCTTGCCTTGGTTTTAGCTCCACTTGAAAGAGAGCAATTATTTTTGCAGAATGTTTACCCTGGAAGGCCTAAATACATCTAGTTGTTGCTTTATTTTTTTTTTCTTCTGACTCAGAGAAACAGAGTTTGTGACAAAGTTATTTCTATATTTCTTAACTGTCTTATCATTACTGAGTATTTAGAAAACCCACCCTATATTTTATGTAAAAAGACTGAATTCCCAGATTGCGTATCTGATACTTTTTAGTGTGATTTCAAGCCAGGTAACAAAGGAAATGAAGGGGGCTATTTACCTTTAGAGTATGGAGGCCAGTGGACATATTAGAATCTACTTACAGATTAACTTCTGTAGATCTCCTGAGGAATAAATACAGGCTGCAATTTGGTTGTTCAGGATAAGTAGACAGTGCTACACCTGAACATACCTTCCCAACACTTTCAGCCACAGGATATTGTCCTACATATTGAATTTTGAATGAAGATGATATTCCCAATATACAAATGTAGCTGTCCATCCTGCTGTTGAGGAGGAGAGTCCTTCTGGCAGCTGGAGAAACAGATTAAAATATCTGCCCCTTAGCAGTAAAAACCTCCAGTATTTAAAAAGGGGAATGTGCTCAGGAAGTTAAGAGACTGCTTAACTGTGGTGTGTAAGACAGAAGGGGAAACAAATCCCTGTTGCAGTAGGAGTGATTAGGTCTATGCTTGACTGATGCACCTGAGGAGCTGCCCACCCACAGGGACTGTGTGGCTGGGCTGCCTAAACCCAACCAGCTGCAGGGTTACAATGTCTTTGTGCAATGGCATTAATGTTTACCAGTTGCCCCAAGGCATATTTCAGTGAGACATCCCAGGATCACATTTCTTTTTGATGGCTGTTTAAGTCACCCAGGTCTTTACATTCATGTAATTCCAGCAAGCAAGACTGGAATTTAATATTGTTATTAGTTCTTATAGCCATGATGCTGTACACTGTACTGTTACATTTTGTATAATTTTTGTATGTTTTGCATAGTGAAATTAGCAGAATTTTTACAAATGGACTGGACCAAGTCTTTTTTTTTTTTTTTTAATGCATAGTTCTTTTTGAAGTTCTGTTCTCAGGAAAAAAAAAAAAAGGTCTGTTCTATTGACTCAGTAACTTTAAATGTCACCCAAATGTCATTTTTAAAGGAGATGAGAACACTTTCCCAAGTGAAATGAGAGACTCTAATGATGTAAATCCCCTTGAAAATATGAGTGCCTTCACTTAGAATTCAATACAACAATGGTGTAACAAAATAAATGTGTTTAAACTTATTCTGTGATGAAAAGAGCACATATTGGCATATGGAAACATAAAATGTCACCATTCTTTCTTCAGGGACCTTTCTTTTTTTTATTTTAGTTGTCACTCAGGGTGATAGAGCATGTGTCTATCACTACAAATTGAGGTTCATGATAAAATATTGTTTGCAGAGGAAACATTTGGTTGTTTTTTTCCTAGAAGATTTGATGAAAAAGGAGGTGGTGACAAGCTATTGTTTATTCAGGAAAACAAAACTTAACCTTTTATGAGGAATAAATAGAAAAGGTGAATTACTTCTACTAACTAAGAAATGGGGTAAGAAATCCTGGTAAACAAAGTTTGTAGGGTGTAAGGCTGCAACTCAGAGGAGATGATGGATGTTTTCATAGATGAAATATTGTGAAGTTGTAGTTCAGACAGAAATTCAGAATATATGCTTCATTTACACAAAGACTTGTTAGCATTAATAAGTACCCAGGATTCAATTCTGCTATTTTAATGAAGTTAGAGCAGGCAAGGGCCTAGAGTATGCTGAGTTTGCTGTGAATCATGTGTTTGATAAGCTGTATACATGTAGTTAGTGATGAACACGCACATTAGTGAGATGATTTTTCATAGCTGGTCCCAAAAATGATGTTATAACATTTCTACTATTCATCTTTTCCTAACTTAATAAAATACCTTTTTTTTGAGTATTAACTTTGAGTAATTAATAAATTTAAGTTGTTTGGTTTATTCAAATACGTTTATCTGTAATAACTCTAACTGATATTTTTCTTGTTCAGGGAATGCTGTTAACTAAAGAAATCACTTAAACTTCATTAATTTGTTGAATATTGAATATTCTTCATAATATGAAGAATAAATCTCAGACAACAGTCTTTCAAATCTGACAGTAATCACACTATCCAGCACTAGGAGGACATGTTAAATATTTCACACATGTGAATCCTTGTTTTATTGCACTTAAAAAAAAAAACAGCCTAGCATTAGAATTACAGAAGACAGGACAATTCTGAGAACTATTGTCCACACCAGACCTTTAGAAAAAGCCTGTAAGTGCTTTTTCTAAACAAGCAAGGGAAAATACATGCTGGAGTCAAACCCTCAACAACCATAAGGACATACAAAACTTGTTACTAAATTATTTCTTTCTGCAGGCTCTTATAATTAGGAAGAATGTGAGAAAACGTCATATCTATATCAAGGTCTCTGGAAAACTTCTTGCAGGCAGTTAAAGAGAGGCAAGAATGTGTCTAAGAAGGAAATGAAATTTCATAAACCAAACCATAATAAACAAGTAGTAGCATCTATTAGAAACCTGTTGAAATCAAGTCTGATTTATGTATCTAAACTGCTGAGCAGAATATACAATTTTAAAAGGATTCCACCAGATTTTCTGGTGTTACAGGTTTTTCTTCCAATGCACAATTAAAGACATGACAGTTATGAAACTTCAGAAGACAAAAATTTAAGAAAAAAAGCAAAGATTAAAAGAGTAACACAGCACATATAAAACCTGACACTTTTGAATGCTAAATTATCTTTTTTACATGATAGGGCTATTTTATAGGTACTACTGAGATATATGATACTTCCAAAGTCTCTTGAAAAAACTCCCTCCTGGGGCTATTTTACTGATACAGTGATATTATTTATGCAGGGACAAAAAACTGTGGAAGCCTATACTCCTCAGAAGCAGTTTAAGTGTTAACTCACTATGGTTAGTAGATATTTTAGTCCTTAAGACTTTGAAACAAAGACATCACTGGGCAAGTAACTGGACAAGGTTGTGAGGAAAGAAAGGATTTAAGAAAATCAGATGCACAGCTGTTAGGCCTAGACAACAGGCAAACCTTTAACCATTAAGGAAAGAAAAATAAACATAGGTAAGTACATAAATAAATAATTGTACATGCTGGCTGGCACATGTGAAGTCCTGTAATTAGGTCAGATTAAGATCTCAGCATTGTGAGGGACCAAGATATGCCACTTTTCCATGCTTTGAGAAAATATTTGGGTAGATCAGGGGTCTTAGATGCTCTCACCAGAGGTGATGTGATTTTTAGGTATAAAACTGTATTTTAGTTTAAGTCATACCACAAAGAAATAAAACTCATAACCAACAATGGAAAGAGGAAGAAGTAAACAGCATAATGGTGCTGTACAAGACATGAGACACTGTCTATTTGTAATATTTTTCTGCTCTCCTAGAAGCATGTGTTCAAGATAATTTATCTGAATGAAACAGGTCCAAGTGGAATGACAAAAGCCTGAGTAGAGTTTGAATAGCTTATTTCCTGACACCATGCAATGTGCTATTATCATTCTGCACTGGAATTAAAAAAACCCTTTGCAATGAGTTCTCAAAAGCAGACTGTGTCAAAATGTCTCTCTACAGATCAAAACAAGCACTTAGGAGAAATGTAACAAGTTCATTATATAATCTAACATTTTTTTTCCTTCTTTAAGATTTCTAATGTAAACAGTAATTCCATGGAAGTGCTATATGCAGTTTGAAAAATACCAAGATAAGATGTAGGTAAAAAATCTGTCTGTGAACATTAACACTGGAATCTTCTTAAAAGATTGTCCAGGTGCTGATGACTAGTATTCAGACATTCTTCTGCTTGAAAAGAAAAAAGACCCTTTGCAATCAAATGTATATATTTAAATACTTCCGGCTTTCATCAAAGTGTCTGTTTCTAAGGATAATAGTTGTAAGGCAAAATATTTTTCTCTAGACCAACCCAAAATAACTTCACTCACATGCACTCTGCTTAATGTATCACAAGTAAAATAGCATTATTTTAAAATGTGTACAAAAATTTTAGCCTAAAAGGTGTACAGTCACACTTTAGGCATAGATTAAATATTCTCATGTGCCTGAGATCTTTGAAGGCAACTGTGAGGTTGTGCCTTTGAAAGATCAGACCTCAGCTTTTTAAATGCCCTGTATATGCTCCCCCAGTGCAGGCAGGAGACATGCAAGGCATGCAAACACAGCAGCTGAATGTCAGGATATTTTATGGGGTAGTTTTCAAACCCCTAAGCAGTAGATAGATTTTGAATCTTCACTGGGGGTATCATTCATGGTGTATAGCAGTAAAACCATTGTGCTGCTGTCAGAATTAATGAAAGATACCTTTTTTTTTTCTCATAGGAAAGAAAAAATAGCCTTTAATTCTGAATTTTGGTTCATTACAGCTCTTTAACTTCCATTCTTCACAGAATGAAGTGAAACAGCAGGCAGTGCTGTTGCAGAATTTAAGGCTGCTATGTCATTCAATTATTGTCTCATAAATCAACAGTCTGTTGGATTCCACCAGCTGGAAAACAGCAGCAATTTTCTTGCCAAAGAAGTTTTTCAGTCACAAGCACCATGAGATTGACTTTTTACCCTGCTCTTTGCCATATAACCAGCTGGTATTATTGAATCCTGGCCCTTATGACAGCAATCTTCTCACAGTAAGTTGAACACCAAAAATGTCTAGACAGCCCTTAAGACTGTCATGCTGTACTCTAAATGCTGTTAAAAACATGGTTTTTAATGTTTACACTGTTGCTGTAATCAAATCAATAAAACATTTTGAGGAATACTTGACTTCTCAGTACAATTTAACAAAGATAGCCATTAATTAATTTCTTTACATTATTGACACATCATTAAATATCGAGATTTTTAAAATACTTCTGCTAGTATGAAATATTGATTATTAGACATGATTAATTACCCCAGTTCCATTGAAATTGCAAGCAGCTTTTTAAAACTCTTGGTGAGTAGTAAAAGTTTTGCAGTTGAAATTATGTTCTGCTAATGGAGGCAATTAACAGAAACTTTTTATACTCAAAGGGAATCTTCCAGTAAAAATTATGCTGAAAATAATTGAGACGGTGGAATTCATTTGATCAAAAATTCATCAGTTCATCCAGCAGACATTTGAAAGCAAGTATGACACTTGAAATAAATTAATTGGGATTTTCAATTTATTCTTATAATTTATCCTATTTTTGATGAGGAAAGTTATGAACTACCTAAATACTTACCAGTGTTAGAAGCTGTTCTATTAAAAATGTCTCAGCAATATCTCATTAAGTATATAAAAATTATTCCTACACAGTGTTGGTTTTGCTCATTTTCCAGTGGGTGTCTCTGCCTGCTGAAGCCTGTGCAGGGTCCAGTTCCCACCCCGAGCCTCAGGAATGTAATAATGAATGCAGTTGTGCTGGGTTAATGGTTAGACTTGATGATCTTAGAGGTCTGTTCAAACATAAATTATTCTATGATTCTATGAACTTAAAAGGGAAGATAAAAGAAGCAAACTAGTTCTATTTTGTATGTAGGCATTAAGGCTTTTTGAAAGAGTTCGTTTTCCCTTGAAGTAACATGCATAAACTTTGTGACACTGAGGGGAAAACAAATCAAATAGTGTAAAACTAGCAAAACTAAAATGTGGAGTTTATTGATCCAGTAAGAAAACCATGATTTCAAACTCAACATTGAGGTTAAATGGCAGTTTCTTCTTCAGCGGACATTGAGGTTTCTTCGAGAGGAAATTTTGCTTTAGCAGTTCAAATTTTACCTTTGATCTTTCCCTGAATAGCCTTCACCTAGAAAAGGAGAGGGATATGGATACCTTGAGTCTGTCAGGACATGTGAATTATATGAGGTTTTGCTGTTCTCTCCTAAGTGTCCAGAATCTGTTAGGGATGCACTAAGCTGGAGGATGAAACTGTTTATAGCAAAGGGGCTGAATGCAGTGAGTGTTTTGAAGCCTGCCAGCACACTTATTGAGCAGATTACCTGTAAAATGGATCAAAACAATGATTGTCTTTTATCTACTCATTCCAGTTTACAGAAGAGATAGTATCTCTGTCAGGGGGATGACTAGTTGTAAAGCACAAATCATGCACTACACAGACTAAAGGATTCAAACACTATTCTGTCAGTGACCAACAAGCAATGATGAAATATTGGTAGAAATGGCTAGTTGCTAAAAGCCATGACCTTCCATTTGTATAAATCAGAGAACCTCCTCAAAATAAGTATGACTATTAGGAGAGAAAATTTAAAGCTGCTTAACACGATGGCTTGCCCTACTAAACTGCTTTACTTCATCCAATTTAAAAGAAACAGAACAGAGAGGAAAGTGAAGTTGTGGCTGAGACCGATGTGCTTCACCCAGGCCAGAAAAACCAGCCATGCCAAGAAAAGTCTTCCAGTGTGGGAATTCAGTATCTTGTACAGTAAAATTGCTATAATGGTTCATGCTGTTACTTTGATTTGTTTCACCTAGGATTTTTCTACAGGAATTAGAACTACACGAGGCCCGTCCAAAAGGAAAACTGCCTGAAGTCAAGGTGGTTTGAAGGTCTTCTTAGATTAAGTCCTGTGGACTAGGCACATGTTTTGACCTCAGTGGCAGAGAGTTTAGTATAGAGGTGCCTCTAACAGACATTTCCTTGATGACTACTGCCAAAAGTTTACCTTGGAAATCAGAGAGAGTATTTGAGGCTGTAATTTGAGATATTTGTGAAGTCTTTTCTTTCTTTAAAATGGGCAGTAAATTTTTCAGTGCTTGAATCATGAACTGAGAGAACAACATTTTGGAATAACAGTTGGAAAATTTCTACTAGGTATCTCTCTAGTAAAAAAAAAATTATATATAAATAAAAATTATAAATAAATAGTAGAGTGTTATGATGTTTCTTCAGTCATGATACAATAATGCTTTTGAGAGATGACAAAATCATGACTGCAGATTAGTTTCTTAGTCTTATTCACTATCTTGGTTTTCACATTTAAATGTCATGGCTTTTCCAGTGTAATTAATTTACCACAGGGTTCTTCTTCTCTCAACAATAAGAGCTATCCTACAGTCCTTTGCCCAGGAACGTGGGCAAAGGAACATTCTTTACTTGTAAATCTGCAGAATGTAACAGTAAAGCTTTCTTATTAAATTCCTGGTTAGTTTGCATTTGTGTATAGTCTGTGTACTTTGTGGATGTCTTTCAAATCCAAAGGATCAGCTCATTCCCAAATAAATTCATAATTCATCCCTGGTTGAGTGGTAACAGATGTTTTTGCTGATTATTATATTGCTTTACTTTCAGAAGATCAGCTCTTCATAAATGCTCAGTTGTACTATTGCTCATACTACCGTGTTTTCTTCAAAGAGCTTATTAATTTAGTAATCACTTTATAATTAAGAAAAATGTCTATAATTACTGAAAAAAAACCCCTTGCAAAAGGTTACATCTTGGTAACTGCTGTTCTTAAAAAGATACCCGAGGGATCTTCTTCAAGCTGAGTCTCCAACTGAGCACAAAATTTTTGTCATATAGGGATCATTATCAACTATTTTGTTGCAAGCTTCTTCTCCTTTTCTTCCTTGGCCACTGCTTTAACTATCCCCTGTTAGACCATTGCTGCTGTGGTCTTTAGTACTGTTTTTGCATAACAAGAGGAGCAAGGCAAGGTGTTTGTGCTTTGTCCAAGGATGAAGGGCTGCTGATAAAGAAATCAGTGAAAGCACCTGTCACTACTCAGGCACAAGCAGACTGTGCACGGAGGCTGCCATGTACCTTAAACCCTCAGGCACATATCAGAGAGGCATCCTCAAGGGCCTCACACCCAGCTTGGTGAGGTGCACTGGTGCCAGCAGTGTGCAGGGACTGGAGGCCTCCTGCCAGGGGTCCTGCTGCCCAGCAAGACAAACCAGCCCTGAGCCTTGAGCCTGCTGGCTTCCAACTGGAGAAAAACCTCTTTGAAAGTCTGAATGGGGTGAAAGCCAACACAGCCTTGGTGAGGTGCTGAAGGCTCTTGGAATAGGTGCTACTTGTTATTTACTGTTTGCAAGAAAGAAATGAGCTAGATTAAGAGTACAATTACAACAGCCTGTGGTTTTGTGTTGCACCGTGATTTTGAGGAAGGCAGGGGCTGTGCTTCCTTGTAGACAGCAAAATGATGAGACACCCCAACTCCATCTGCCCTGTCTCCTCCCATAAAAAGTGTATGATGGATGTGAAGTTTTAAGGGAGAATTTAGGTCTATCCAGCAAGCTCACACACAAAGGCTATTAGGAATGTCCCAGTAATTTACATGGTTGGCTTAAGAAAAGATAACCTACACAAACTTTGGACCAAAAGATTGCTGTGTTCTTGGCAGTTTCACTGGAATTTGTTTTATTTCTCCTTAATTAACCACCCCTGTTTCTCAGGCCTTCTAAAACAAGAAGGAACTTATACTTTTCCAGGGACAAGAAACAGCTTTTTTTTTTTTTTTTCCACTGAGTATGAACCATTTATTTATTTCTTGACAATGTAAAAGAATATACCAAGGACAAAATAATTTCTAGAATTTTTTTCTGGATTAGAAATTGCATTGTCTTTCTTTAAGGAGGAATGTCTTTTCTGGGTTTAACAGGGAAAATTCCAAAGCGTTTTTACTGCATGTGGGGAGAAAGTATGCCAAACTTGGTATATACAGGATTTCAAAAACTTGAAGGATTTGTGTCTAATTTATTACATTTGACTCTACAGCACAAGTTATTCTAGTGTGTTGTTATGGTAACATTAACTGGGTTGCCTATAAAATTGTATTCCCTGCTAAAGCAGTGGTATGAATTTGTCACATTGGACATGCTGAGCAAGTTCTGTTTACATGCTTACCATAATTATTTTGGCTTTTAATTTGAACAGTGTTTGATTTGCAGAGCAAAAATTTGTATCAAAGGAAATATACACACTGCTGATATTACTGGTATTGTGTCCTTTATGCAGACATATTTTCCTGAAAAACAAATTCTCCCTAGGATAGAAATGCACATAGCATATGTCTATACAGGACTTGTCTCAGAGAAGTTTGGAATGAGGAAAATTTAAACATGACAGAACCCTGCCCTACATTTAATCACTATGCCTTGCAAGTCAGTGTTGGTGGATGAGAGTCAAATAAGCATAATTTTTGAGGTTTTTTGAGGGGTTTGATCACAAGGCCACCATTTTGAAAACATGAATCTCTTTGTCCTTCTGGCAGCTGTCTATACAAATCAGAAAGGATTTGCTAATTGTTAACATGGATGTCCTTGACACCATACTTCACCATTTTAGCTGTACAGGAAGGCTGATTAGCTGGAAATGTGTACTGTTCCTATCAAAGTATTTTCATCTGAGTATTTTTGCATTTACATTAATTTTAAAAGACAATTCTGTTAAGATTTTTCTATTAAGAAAACATTGTGTTCTAAATATTTTTATAACCATTTAAAAAATTCCTGTTCTAACACAAGCAAATGTTTAAAATCTCACTCTTCACTGTTAGGTGGAAAGAAAATAAAGCAGAAAATACTGGCAAGTACTGTTAATTATATCTGTTTCCCAGCCAGGGCATCTGTTTTTTTGGCAGACATCCTTGGCAGATCTGTTATACCAGAGTCTTTGAGTTCCTTTTCCTGAGAATTTTGTTTGGCCTCTTTTGCAAAGTGGGAAATGGACACTGATGTTCCTACTGTGTGTGATATTTGGGAATCTAATTTTGCCTGAGACCTTCAAGGGAAAGCTCTATAAGTAAGGCCAGTTAAAGGATTGCATCATACTATTTCTTGGGAAATTGTTTTTGACCACAGCATTCATTGCATGTGGACAGTATCTGCTTCTAAATGTCATCTGAATTATGCTTAAACAAAACAATTATGGACAAGCTAGACACAGAACTTCTGGTTTGGAGGGATCTTTTTTTAAAAACAAAAAGCTAAAAAATATCTAGAAGGAAGGCCAGCAGCACTTACTGCTCAGCCCTTTTTATAGCAGCTTTTCTGTAACTGAATACTGCTGCTTGGGTACTTTGCAACCTGGTTGGGAGCAAATAATGTGTTTGACCTGTATATCATTCATGTTGTTCTAATCACAGTCTATTCATCTACTCATAAAACATGACTGCACTGACACTGTGACTTGTATTGGTCATGTCTTGCCCCTCAAACTGCCCTCAAGAGGACTTATCATGAAAGAAAGTCATTCAAAATGTAGAACTCTTGACTACAGTTCTCCTGAAAAATTTTTGTTCATAAATTTCTCAGTGAAATGCTTTTATGAATTAATTTCATACAATTGATTAGAAAGAACTCCTCAGTGTTTGGTGTTCAGGATGTATTATTTAGTTATTTTATTGTATATTCTGCTCAATAGGTGTGTGTTTTGGTGAAAAGATGAACAGTTCCGCCAGGATTGCGTTTGCTTAAGTAGGAGAATTGCAAAAAATTTTGGAATTATAGCATAAAACATGGTAACAAGCTAAGAAAATCTTATCTCTTTCCCCATATTTTACAATAAAAATAAGAAGCATAACTTTTCAGAAGCTGCTGAGTTGAGAGCCAGGACTCAAAGCCAAAGCCCAGAATTAGGTTCAGCTTCCTGAAATTGGATCCCTTTACAGACACCACAAGGGAACACTCAAAAAGCACAGGAACACAAAAGTCAACAGACCACTTGAAAATCCTGAGTATTATTTTCCTGTATTTAATATAGATCTAGAACATCATGACCATCATAACTAAGTATAAGTAACATTTCCCTCAGCTAACAGTAAACAAGGATTGGTGGTTGTTAAATATTTCAGTAATTTTTATTACATTATTATAATATGTCACGTTGATTGCCAAATATTTTGTGTGGGTCTCTGAGTGGTTTTAGTAATTTTACAATGTTTTGAATACAGCTGCCCATATTTGCTCAGAAACAGAAAAGGTTACTTCATAACTATTTTCTGAAAAGTACTTACCCTAAGGTCCACAGATCGGTAAATGGAGATGCTAAGGAATTGGAAGTCTTGTTCACTGAGGAACTTCAGAGATGAGTTTTTCATGATTCTCCCAGTTCTGGCAATATTTGCCACCAGTTATGTTGCTTTTCACATGTCAAAATAGGAAATTATGAAGAATAGTGAAGTTGTTACCTTGTCATTGAGTACCAAGATTATTTTTTCTACAGAAAGGATTCTTAAAATAACTTGCCCCACAGAATACTATGAATTTTGTTGCCCTGTTATTTGAGTTCAGTATAGAAGTAGGTATCAAAATATCTGCAATGTCTCTGACCACAGCTCTGTCTTGCATAGTATCTCGTCTTTGGTACTAACATTGTTCTATCAGATGCTGAAGGGATGAACCTATTATTTTATGTTATGTTTTCCTGGTGTGTTACAATCCATTGATGAGAAGCCAGAATTGGCAGAGATTAATTATCTCTTTTCTTTCATTAATTTACTAGCTCCTTCTTAATCCCATCTATCATTTGGACATCTGCTAATCCCAAAAATGTCTGTTAATGCATTTTGCAAAGATATACTCATCCTGTTTAGACTTGTCAAATGCTTTCACTTAATACACATTGCTCACTTTCCATCCATTCAGGACTTCACACAGCACTGCCATATCCTGCAGCTGTTGCTTTTCCAGAAAACTCTAGAGGCTTTCTCTTTTGTAGATACCAAGTAATGTTTTGTTCATTTTTTGGTGCCTTTCTTAATCTTACAAAATCTTCTCTAAAAAGAAGGAGAGAAAAGACCAGTCATAAATCTATTGCTTGTAAGTAATTTAGATAGTTTCTTTTATCCTTTGCCAACTTTGTTTCCTTAAAATTTATTGGGAAAGGATTTTGGAAGTCTGTGGTGTTGAATGGATCATAGTTTCTTACATGTGGGCAAATTCCACAAAATTTTATAATGGATTTGAGAAACAAATGGGAAATAAGAAAACCATCCCCCTCTGCTATGTTTCCGTGGTTTTGTTAATTAATTATCTTCTTTTCCATTCTTTTAAGAAGCCTGGCTGGTCTGTAAATCAAGCTTACTCAAGTGCAGTTTCTTATTAAGTCCTTTATAGAAAATGACATTATGTTTTGTGACTTCTATTACTCAAATGCTGATATATATACTCATGACCAAGAGGTTACTTAGTACAGATTATAAAATGGTAACTCTGGATTAGATTTTGTTGGAACTTTTAGGCAAATATGATTTGGTCTTGGCAGTTTGCCAATATGTTCTAAAGCCTTTTCTAATGACACTTATGTTTGAGATAGTACTTTTGACTCATCCTGAATAAGAACTGGCTTTGTCTGGAAAGACTCTTTAGTTCTTCAACAGGGAATACTGATCCAAAGAGCTCATTTTGGTTTTCTGCTTTCTGCTTAGCACCACTGAATAGTCTCTTTACATCTCAATTAAAAATTTACCTCTCTCACTTAGAGCCAGCCTTCCAGCAACATAAGTATTTAAAAATATGTTATTAGCACTTTTTATGGGTTTAGAAAATTGATCATTGCAATCTCTTTTGGCCTGTTTTACTAATCTTATGCAAATAACCTGGAAAATGTTCTTAATCCTCCTCTAAGTGGACACAGTCTCTACTTTCTGAAAAATACCTTTTCTTGTTTTAATAACTGTCTTTAGCCTATTGTATAGACCTTTTCATGCATTGTACATGTTCACTTTGAGTATGTAGACAATGCCTTGGCTACCTGTAAGCATTATACTCTTATGCTGGTCATCATTAATTAATTAGTTTTTTTACAATATCTCTCTTTTTAAAAAATTAAATGCTCCTTACAGGAATTATGTTACCCATTTTGTCTTTTATTCAGTACAATCATGCTTCTAGTTGTGTTGAATTTATTTCTTTTATTTTTTTATTTATAATAATTTTATTATAATTCCAATACCAAACGAACATGCTCATATTGTATTACTGCCATTGTGGACCAGCTGAACCACTACCACATGGGCATTCAGCCACTATGATTTGCAACTTTTCAGTCATCTAAGATAGGTAAGGTTGCACATAGATTTTCAGGTACTTTTCAAGAAGGATTTTCATGGAGACAGAACTCTGCCAAACCTAATGGTTACTCTCAGCGTCTGTCAAAACCTGTTTCCATTGAGGGGCAAGGCAGCACTACCTTCTGAGTTTTGACATTCTGCAAGTGTGGCTTAGATGAGTTGACAGGGTGTTTGAAAGCTGGCTTAATGGCAGAGCTCACAGGGTTGTGATCAAAAGTGTCTAGCTGGAGCCCCATCATTGTTCCCCAGGGGTCAGTGCTTGTTTAAAATATTAATGAATGACATGGATGAGTACACGAGTGTACCCTCCACAAGTTTTCTGATAATACAAGCTTGGGAGGAGTGGCTGATATACCAGAAAGCTATGCTACCATCTGGGGAGACCTGGACAGGCTGGAGAGTTTGGCAGGGAGGAACCAGATGAAACTCAGCAAGAGCAATTGTAGGATCCTACATCTAAGTGGAGTAACCCCAGGCACCAGTGCAGATTAAGGGCTGATGGGCTGGGAAGCAGCTCTGCAGAGAAGGAGCTGGGAGTCCTGGTGGACACCAAGCTGTCCATGAGCCAGCAGTGCCTTCTGGTAGCCAAGAAGGCCGATGGTATCCTGGGGTGCATCAGGAAGAGCACAGCCAGCAGGCTGAGGGAGGTGATCCTGCCCCTCTGCTCAGCCCTGGGGAGGCCTCATCTGCAGTGCTGTGTCCAGTGTTGGGATCTTCAGCACAAGAGACATGGAGCTCCTGGGGTGGGTCCAGCAGAGGGGAACAAAGATGATTAAGGGACTGGAGCATGTTTCTGACGAGGAAAGGCTGAGGGAGCTGGGACTGTTTAGCCTGGGGAAGAGATGACTGAGGGGGATCTTAGCAATGCATACAAATATCTTAAGGGCAGGTGTCAAGAGATGGCAAGCATTCCTTTTCAGTGGTGCCCAGCAACAGGACAAGGGGCAACAGGCACAAACAGAAACATCTGAATATGAGGTAAAAGATTTTTACTTTGAGGATGAACAAACACTGGAACAGGCTGCCCAGAAAGGTTGTGGACTCTCCTCTGGAGATAATCAAAGCCCACCTGCAATTCTCTGCAACCTTCTGCAGGTGAACCTGCTTGAGCAGGGAGGTTTAACTGGATGAACTCCAGAGGACCCTTCCAACCCCAACCATTCTGTGGATTCTTCTGCAAGCAAATTACATTTTATTGGAAATTAATGAAACTCCAGGCTCACGGGATGACAAATTGTCTGTGAAAGTTCAGCATTCTCTATTTTGGCACAAATGGAGATCATGTCTTCCAGTGACAACAGTCTCTCTGCATGCATCTGTTAACTGGGCAAGAAAGTTTGATGTGGACTCTCATATCCAATTTTAGGGATGAAGCAGACTCCTACAAAACAGAAAATTTAGTTCTTGGGCCCTACAGTGAATGACAATTTGCCAAAGAGCTTCTATGAGAACAGTAGTGCAATAGTGTCCAGAAACTGAAGAAAAATAGGGTCCAGAAAACAAACCTTGTGTTTTGAACATTTACAACCTGAAGTACTACTTTGTGTGGTTAAACTTTTATTAAAAGAATAGAAAGAAAAATAATCAAGGATAGGCCCATATGGGTAATAGTCTTCTTATGCCTTTTCTAGAGTAAGATAGGCCTGGAATTGGATAAGGATGTCCACAGCAGGATAGTTTACATTTATTTAATAGCCAATTCAGATAATATCAACAAAAGATTTTATAGGGCTTAGAGAATTCTGCATTCTTCTGTAGGTCTGCAAAATTCTTTGAGTGGCAGAATGACTGGTGGATAGTTTGTCCAGTCAGGTCCATGCTACAGGACCAAGCAGTGTCTGGCTCCATAGGAGCAGTTTCAGATCCATGAGAACAGTACTGCATTTACAGCAGTACTGGCTTTTTTCTCTATTCAGCTCAACAACTTCTTGATAGCTCTTGGTGACTGGGAATTACAACGTCTCTGGTAGGTTGGCAGCATGAATTCTGCTGAGAAAAGCATGACACTGGCATGATATAAGCTCTATGCAAACTTCCTAGGTAGAAGTGGCCTCTGAAAGTAAGTCAAAGTGCAAAATTAATAGATTGATCCAGGTAATTGCCCAGGTAATTAGCTGCTAGTTTACAGACTATCTGTTTGCAAAAGAGATGACCTTACTTGCCTTGAACATTGTCAGAGATTAATCCCTGTTTAGGATCACTTTATGCCATTTGCAACTCCATTCCATGTGTTTGGTGATGCATTAGAGCTTGTGCAGACCATTTCTCTTTGTCAGGAGGAAATCTCAGATTCCTTTACTTATCCTCACAGAATATAATTAAAATGATAATATCTTACCAGAGAATATAACAATTTACTGTCTATTCTCCTGGAAGCACGGAAATTGTTGATCTTATCAAAGGACACATTGGAACTTACTAAGCAGGTAGCCCAGAGAATTTTTTCAGTTCACTGTTAGAGGGGCTGGAAGATAGCAGTGTCTTTACTTCCTCTAAAGGAAGCAAAAGTCTTGCACATCAGGAAAGAACCTGCTGCATTCCTCACCATGTGATCTGTGCCACAGGGATTACCTTCCCTCCTTGATAAACATGAATTAGGTGTTTCTTATTTATACAGCTGAGAAAGAGCAGTATTTAAAATAATCAAGGACATTATTTATCTATGACAATAGTGAAAAAAAAATCCTGGCCAATTTCCAACCCAAAAAGCTGCTCAACTGAAATTTCAATGGAGGATGTGAGGTTATAAATTGTGGTCACCAATTTGTCAGATAAAACTGAGTTGCATAACATGAATTGAAATAGACTGGAGAAATGCAGTAGAGAATTGCCTTGCTATTGGGAAATCAGTTTACAGGTTGCAGAGCTGAGATACCAACCCTTAATTTGTCAGTGCTGGACACTGACAGAGGCTAGATTGTGGGAGAAGTTTGCACTCCAGCAATTCTCTGCTCCGCCTGAGCAATGACAGTATTCAGGATAAAGCCTTGCAAACCTAACCTTGATAATATCAGAGAATTAGAGACAGATAAAATTTATTTGATTTCCTTATTTATGACTGGTATTTAGCATCTGAAGATAAAGGTAGTTAAACCACACGTCTTTAACATACCTCTTTTAACGTTTTGAGCAAGTGAAGAATAAACATCCCCGTTTCAAAGCACTTGGTAGAGTTCTAGAAATTTACTTTTGTTTCATCCATCACTTGGCAGAATTGCTGATCACTGACATGATTAATCTGCTATATTTCTGTTCAAGAAGAACAATGAATTTTAAAAAGAAAATATAAGGGGAGGAAAATCCTCTCTTTATTCGGTTATGACTCCTTACATGTAGCTGCTGATAATAGATCCTGCTATCTCATCCTAAGGGTAGCTTTCTGTATGACAGCCCTAAGAAAATAAATGTTTTCCTTGATCATAAATGATATGTTCCTTTGATTCCAAATGTTTTCAAAGAAACAAACCAAAATGAAATCTATAAGCAAAGTAACTTCAAAATGAAAAATCAATGTGCTTTTATTAAAAACATACTCAAAAGCACATACTTTTTTTTTGTTGTTGTTGTGTTTCTTCTCTTTTGTTGTGTCTCTTGTCTGGAACTCAATCTTGCATATTTTTATGAAAACAAAATGAGTTATAGAAACCTTTTACTTTTATTCATTTAATATCACTTTTGTTCATCCTGGTCCAGGTACACCCTGAACAGTGAGATATTGAAATTTGACACGAACTGCTAAAAAGTTTTCATTTTCCCTCTGTAATGCAGATAAAATTCTGGGCCTTCCCAGCCTTTCCACTTAATCATGTATTAGATATGAAATTTTATTTTAATGTAGAACACTTATTCTTTTATAAATCATTCTGTGAAATTTCAGCCCAGATCACATACTAAATGCTATGTCTATTTTCTTTTACTCTGCTTATCACTAGGAAACATCAAGTTTCAGCAGTGTTGGATGCCTTGAAAAGTAGCTCTGAGGTCAAAGAAATCCTGATGTGCCTCTTCTTTCTGCTTTTCTACTTGTAGAAGTTGTTAAGCACAGATCTTCACATTCTAGGTAACTTGTCTTCCAAACCAAGCTTAAAGGTTGGCATTATTTCATGTGGGCCCATTGCATTGGGCACCACAGTCACAGGACTATTCTTTTAGTATTTGTACAATTTGGGAATTTTAGGAGACTCCTAAATGAGCCTTTATATTATTTAGTGGGCCCACAGTTACTGTTTAATGAGACGAGAATAATTACATAAAAAAATTTATGTTTAATTAAGTCTACAAACCCTCAAAACAAATCTCATCCAATTGCTTTCAGACACTTGGTGACTTTTGATAAACCAGCATCCCTGTTTCAGAATAATGAGAGACAATGGTCTGCACAAGCTACTGATAGTGAGATGTCTGAAACCATTACATTTGCTCAGAAACATGTGCATGAAACAGAATCCTAGTTAAAATAGTAACCACTGCTTTTCCAATGAATATCTTTTTCTTAGTGTGTTCATTCCGATCACTGCACTACATTATAGAGATAACAAAACCATGCTGGAATTTCTTTTTCTGGGTACACAGAAATTTACTAATAGAATTAAAACTCTGAAAGGAGGAGTGCACATCTCCAAAATGAAACTAAATCAGTATTGATTTGCTATTGTAGACAGATTACTTCTGCTCAGGTTTATTTGCTTCTCACTGCTTAAGACAGGCTCATGTTGTGTTTTTGATGGCAGGAAAGACAAACATAAATGTGTCTGAGTACTAAAATAAATGTCATAATTAAACAGAAAGGCTTAGCAGATACTTGTGTTTGTGCAGAAGCCTGAAAGTACACTTTCTTCTTCTCATCTGTATCTCAGGAACAAAAGAATGTGGCTCTAAGATTATAAATTCACTATATTCTCTGTTGCAATAAGGCTTAATCAGCCCTTACCCTCTCCAATTTAGTCTGGAAAAAATCAGAGTTGCAAAAAAATACTTCCAACAGTAGTTAAGTCTCACCATCTCAGATAAACTGGAATCAGACTCAGTTCTTCCCTTCAATGATAGTTTCCTATCTAATACATACAAGCTATTTTTTCATTCTTTACATTCATGCTTTGCACTTTGTTGTTTCACACTGGATTTATATTATTATTAATACTTATTATATATTTATGGATATTTTAGCTGTCTTAGATGTTCCATCAAGACACATCATCTGCAATGTTACTTATATCTTCTCTCAATTGGTTTTAAAGTTATTTTAGAGAATTTAGGTCAAAAAACTGTGTGAAATCCTGTTAGATATTTCACAATGGATGACAGATTTTCCATGTTTGATAAACAAGTTTAATATCTATATCCATTTTGCATTATATTTTTCCAATTAGTATATTATTTCGTTCTAAGTCAGAGTCTAACAAATCTCTATTAAGTTTATATAATAAATGTGTTTTTGCCAGCCCTGTTTATACTACTAAGCTTTACAGGGACTTATTGATCAGTATTGATCTTGACTGCTATTATCATATGCTGGGTGCCTTCCAATATGTTTTTTCCACTGTTTTACAAGAGGATCAGGGAAAAGGTATGATCCTATACTGAAAGACAGTAAGTCTGACTTCTTCCCATGGCCAAAGTATTCTGAGGTCCTGCATTTACTGGTTACATGACATGGGCAAGAAAAACTGGTGAAATAGCTTGGAATTAACACAGATTTTCTCTGTTAAAAATCAGATCTTCATCAGTAACCCTGACATCAATTGAAATTAAAATAAGCACAAATTTAATAAATAGTTAAACATACACAAATCTGTATTTTCTTTGAAAAAGAAGAGGCTACACTTGTAACTTGATACTGGAAAAATGAAATACAAATCAGCAGTTGAAACAAATGTATCAGGGTTGCAAAAGAGTGTAAATTTGCATTACCAAGGATCTGAATATCTATTTAATAATAAAGAATGAAGTAGACTCACTCACATGCCTTCTTAAATGTTCCCGTGTTTTATTTTTCTTATTATTTAGAAATTCTTTTTTCCTGGTTTCCATGGTAGCTGACATACAAATGCAGGGCACAAGTGTATTTTTTTGTACACTGTCCTCTGACTCTTTCCTCATATCTTTCCAGCCAATGGTACTAGAATGAGCTGGGAAATTCAGTGTTGAGATGAGTTGGCCTCATGTGTATCTTAAGGATACCTGTGCTGAGGAGACAGGTTATGTTAAATTCTGGGCAGGGTTCTTCTTAACCAATTCCCCCAACACAATCTTCTAGAGTGAAGATTGTGTAGGTGATATTTTTCTTCATGATTCCTAGGGATTTAAGAAATATTTTTCTTCCCACCAGCTTTTAGAATGCTTGCATGGGGAGAAAGTGCATATAGCTTATTAATTATAGCATGAGTATCTAAAATAATTCCTAGCCAGAAGAGTAGAGACTGAAACAAAGGCAGAAAACTCTACCATGTGATGTATCAATGAACAAAAGCATAAGAAGCCAGAATGATGGCAGCTTCTCTCTATGTTTTTAAATTTTAGCAATCCTATAATTTACTAATCACTCTGGAAGTCTTTTTGTATTTAATAAATACTTTGATATCTGGTCTCCTAATAGCCAGCTGGATGATATGGAGGATGGAAAGAATTTGTGCAGTTGCTTTTAACTGAGAAAGGTAACATTTCTAAATGGGAATAGTTTCAGCAAAACAATATGGGGTTTTTTACAAGTATAAATACTATTTCCCAGGGAGATAGAATAGTGAAATGTGCCACAGGCAAATCAGGGGATACTAGTGTGTTTTAAAAAGTTTGAAACCTCTGGTAAGTTCATATAATGTTAGACTGTGTTTTTACTTTGGCTCTCAAGGATGTGCAAAAGTATTCCTTGTTTCCCATAAGATCAAAAATTTTAGGATGTGCACAAACCATTATTTGCTCCTCTCCACTCCCAGTGGAGACTGAGATAACCAAGAAAAACAGGGAGGAAAAGGCAGAGAAGACATTAGTGTTCAAGGTCTAGTTGAATGGGGATTTGAACAGCCTGGTCTGAGGAAAGATGTCCCTGCTCATGACAAGGGATATGGAACAAGAAGATAATTTAAATTTCTTTTCCATCGTATACAATTCTGTTATTCTGTGATAACCTGTATAGTACAGAGCACCCATTGTGGCAACTTTTAAGCATCGATTTATTCACTATGTTACATGTATGTGAATCAGAGAGACAGAGATATGAGTTAGCAAAGAAAACAATCCCAAGCCAGCTGTTTGTATAAGAGTCCCATGATCTCAGTGATGGGCCAGGTTTTTAGTTCTGAATGCTGAAGTTTGGCATGATGACACTGATGACATTGCTGCCCTTTACTGGGGTACAGTTTATTGCTCCTTGACTTTTAACAAACTGAGAGCAAACTAGTAGTCTGAACAATTTGGAGCTGCAGTTTGTTAGCTCTTCAAGGTCGCAAGAGCTCCTTGAGACACAGACAGTCTCTGCAAAGCACAGACACTTCATGGGGAAAAACAACACAGCACTGCCTGAACTAGCGAAAGGGACGTCTGGAGGTCTTTCATCTCATTCCTGTTCAATTAATAGCTAGACATAATCCAGACATTAATGAGGGATGCAACTGGAATTGCAAAGAAGTAACATAATTAGTCCCTGAATTTAATCATTCACAAAATTACATAGAAATGCTGTCCTCTCTTATTTTAAATAAGTCTATTTACCTGGGGCTTTTGCAAACTGGACTTTTTTTATAGACTCTAAGTTTTGCCATGGGGAAAATATATCTTAGGAAATTCCTTTCCTGCCTCTCGCATGTTTATAGAATCATAAAATCATAGAATATCCTCAGCTGGAAAGGACCCATCAGGATCATCAAAGTCCAGCTCCTGGCCCTGCACAGGACCATCCCCAGGAGTCACACCCTGTGACTGAGAGCATTGTCCAAATGCTCCTTGAGCTGTGCCAGGCTGGTGCTGTGACCACTGCCCTGGGGAGCCTGTTCCAATCACCCTCTGAGTGAAGAACCTTTTTCTGACATCCAGCCTAAACCTCCCCTGACACAGCTTCAGGCCATTCCCTTGGTCCTGTCACTGGGCACCAGAGAAGAGATCAGTGCCTGCCCCTCCTCTGCCCCTCATGAGGAAGCTGTAACTCCAGTGAGATCCCCTCTCAGTGCCCTCTTCATCAGGATGAACAAACCAAGCAACCTCAGCCTTTTTTGAGAACTTCCAGGTGTTCATTATGTTTAACAGTAACTTTGTGCTATAATGCAATTGCTTAAAATGTGTTGCTTCCTTTCTGACAGATTTCTCTGGGGTTTCTTAAGTTCTATATGATGAAATTGCTGAAGATGGAGGATAGCTTTAAAAAACATGACTCATCAGTCTGTGCACCAAAATTTCATCTGTTAATATTTTGCTAATGGCCATTTGAAATTGAATTTCTGATTCTTTCGGAAATTGTTACTTGGTTTATCAATGTCAATTGATAAAAGTCTACTTGTAGTTGCGTGATCAAAATATTGGTCTGAAAATATTTGACTCCTATCCTAACAAAATGATGTTATTTTACCTCTGTATTGCACAATTTACCACACTCTCAGAATAAAATAATGTGGCAGATTCTATTCAGAATAAACATGCAAAAACAAATGACTATAAAATCTTAATTTTCTGAAATGGGCAAACAAAATACAGCAAGCCCTCCTCCTTCTCACATTAAATTCCCCATTTTCTTACATGACAGTAATTAATTTTATGTTTGCAAATATATAGTATTCACTGTAATCCACCCCTTAAAGGATCTCAAAATGCCACTTTATGAAATTTTTGTCACAGTAATTGAATGACTTTGACTCTAGAAGCCTCATCTTATGACAGAGATGCCTCTAAAGAAGCCAGTACAATCACAGTGTATGAGAAGGGCAGTATCTCTGTAAGCCAGGCCCAGCCAGAGGGACAGACTGATGGGCTTGTAACAGCCTCAGTGCAGAAAACCTTTACATCTGAGAACATGAATGGATGGCAACCAGTCTTACTTTCTAACCAACAAAAGCAAAAGAGCAGAAGGAAAAATTAGTCAGAAAACTTTAATATAAAAATAACTAAATATTTGAAAATGTCTACAAGAGAAAAGTAACTTAACAATAAGACATTTCTTCATCTTAAAAGAAGCCCTTTCTGCTCAAATGTTCTCTTAATTTGTTAATTCTGTTATTTTTTTTAGTCATTTTTCCTAAGAAATAAAAGTGCCTTTAATTTTGCTACAAAAATTTAAACATTTAACAGACTGCCAGCTATAAAAACCAAAGTGAGGAAGCAAAGCTGGAAATATTTGTTTCTTGAAAAGCTTTTTTCTTCCCTTTATGTGCTTCTCATGTGTTACCTGTTAAAATAGTTGATTAAAAGTAAATTTTGAAAATTAATCATTCTGTAAACATGTGATAATTGTATTAATAGCAGAATGTCTTATGTGATTAAAATATTTGTTATGCCAAGACTTTGAGAAGACAAATGATACCAGAGTTTCATTTTTAAGCTTGTATCAGAGCATTTGTCCCTACTTGGAAGAGAATGGCTTATTTTGCTATGCTAAACAAGTAGGGAAATAAAAGAGAAATAGTGAAAGTAAAAGCTGGGTAGGAACTTTTCAAACTGATTTTTCTCTTGGAGTAGTGTAACTTTCTAATTCTTATTTTAGAAAAAAATCTGTATAATTTTTAATTTACTTAGAACTTTAGCATTACAGTAAACAAATAATTAAAATGGAAATTTTAACAGAAGTATTCAGAAACCAACAAAAAAAAAAAAAATCTGTCTGAATGAAACATTTTGATTGACCTGAATGTTAATGACTATGATGGGGAGGGGGATGTTAATGAATCTAAACACAAAATAAGTACTTTTCCCAAATTTCATAAGAAATCTCAGCCTTCATTCTAAGAAGGTTATTTGGGACTATATGGAATTTATTGTTATTGCTGCAAAGCTATTAAAATTTGAACTAGTCAATTACACTTTTAGAACTTCATGATAAATCCTGGTCCTGATGGGATGTAAGAGAACTAAAACCTTTACCAATCTGCTTCATTTCAAAGGCAACAGGAATGAGAATGAGGAATAGAGGAATAAGGGCTGCTACCACAGTTCTTCCAAATCAACAAATCCAGAGAGCCCAAAGACAGACAGACCTAAACAGATGCAGCATCTCTCATATTTTAAGCACATGCTCCAGCCATTGATTAAGCTTAGTATGCACAGGTTCAGATGCAGACTGGGATGTACAAAGAGATGGGAAGCCACCATTCTGCCAGGTCGATTCCAGTTAATTCCTCTCAGCAATGTGTTTGCCCTGAGACAATAAAACTCAAATCCATTTGAATTTACTTACTACACTGGCAACTTTGCCACCAGCTCCCAGTGTATTGAGAAGCCAGATGGTCTGAAATGAGCCTAATCATGCACAGAGTTAATGGTAAAATGGGTTCCTGGCGATTTGTGATTTAGGAGTGATAATCAGCACAGTGTGGGTTGATAGGCACTCGGCTTGAAGATAGGACAGATAGGGAAAAAATATACCATTAGCAGGGACAGACAGGCAGTACTGCAGTCCCCAGGCTGCTTAAATGAAGCCCAGCAGCAGCAAAGGAAGGCATGTAGGTAGGACTCCCACTAACACCACCTGAGACACAGCAGGCTGGATCACGAGCTTGGGAGAAAGAGAGTGGAGTGGTAGCCACAGGTGCTGCAATGGTTCCTGCTGCTCTGACTGCTGCCTTCCTTTTAGGACTGTCCAGCACCCTGGCTGAGCCCAGAGTGGTGGCTGGACAGAGCTGAGAATTGGTTCAGGTGGTTTCACAGGAAAATTGTCTATGGAGTAAAGAGGCTTGTAAAGGATGCTTCTGCCTCATCTGCTTTTGTGTCACGTTTTGGAAGGTTCACAAGAGCAGAGGTGAAAATTTGCCTGTGTGGAGATCAAATGGCTTTATTCCACCAATGTAGAGGTCAAAATAAGCAGATAACAGAATGCACATCCTGTTATGCATGTTCTGAATACTGCAGAAATTGGTGTTTTATTTGGGAATTCATTATATATTAATGCAATTTTTTTTGCTTCTGTCCAAAAGTTTGATTTTATAGAAGCAAAGTACTAATATCTATGCATTGGGGAATAAAATGTGCAGAATAGTTCATCTAAAAATTCACAGAATAGAGGATATGCTTTCTTCCATATGAATCCCACATTCCTGCTTTAAATCCCACATTTGATAGAAAGGAAGATTCCTTTTGCCATGAAGGGATTTTCCATACCTCATAACAGTTGTAAAAATTGCTGAAATGTACCTTGACCAGAGTACATATTTTTACTATTGATTTGGAAAATCACTAGAACATATGAAGAAAAAAAAACTGATTTTTTTAATGTACAGCATGATAGATATGAAACTTCTGGGAACAATGCTGAAAAAAAATATACTCTTTTTATTTACTGTATCTTTCTTGGGAGGAGGGAATTAAATATTAAATGGCTTCCTTCCCCCCCCACCCCACTCCTTCTTCCCACTTTGCCATTATATGTAGGAAAAATCACTCTAGGACACTTTTAGGAAAATGTGTTGCAACCCTTCCTTTCACAGTCCTTTTATCCTTCACAGTATTTCAGAATTTCTTGATGCCAATAAGTGGCTTTTTTCAGGCTATATATGTAAAATTTCTGATGATGTCTGTACAGTCACTGAAGGACAGAGGTCTGGACATTAGAAGTATTAACCATGGTGAGTTTTTATCCAGGCTTCATGTTTATTAAGTCTTAAGCCCATTCAGACAGCCCAACATATCCTTCTGTGAATAACCCATTTTTCATCCCTTTCTATCTCAAACATAAATCTGTCAGGTGGGGAGAATTCAGGTGGAGAATTTTCTGGGTGCATCTTGCTGTCAAATGCAACTTCATTGGTGGTTTATTCTTTGCCTTTGATGATTCCAGGGTTTGGAGGGGGCAAGAAGGGTAGAAATGGAAGATATTTTCCTGCTGTTAAATTATTATTATTTTCTCCTGCCTGTGACAAAAGACTGACAGTAGCTGTTGGCCAGTCTGACTTTCACATGACTAAAGATAATCAAGAGTTATTATTACTCTTCTTTTGAGCATTACCTGTCTTTTACATCCACAGGACTCTTGGGGATGCCAGGGCTCTGGTGTTAGGTCCTGATCTGCTCTTTCCTGAGAAGAGCCCAAAACTTAGGTTATAGGGCTTTTACCTCTGAACAAAAGGTGATTTGAATCACCCATTTAGAGTTCCAGAACTGGCTGAACTGTTGGCTAGAAAAAGGTATCGTTTTCTATAAATTATTTTTGCTATGAGTTAGGTCTGATTGTGTACTCTACAAATTATCCTGTCCTATTCTGGAAATATTTTCCAAGAAGCCATTTGGTAGTTCCATTTTTGGGAACTTTCATTCTAGTTTTCAGAAACAAATTGCTACCTATTCTAGGAAACAGTCACTCTCACATGTGTCAACTTCCTAAAATAAAGGTTTCTCAATCTAGCCATGTGCTTTGGGCAAATTTGTTTTGCTTTTTTGTGTTTCAATAATTTTTCAAAGACATTAATCAGAGCTTATTTGATCTCAAAAAAGATGCACCTCTTCTGTGACACAGAATACATCTATGACGAAGGATAGAAATATAAAAAATATTATGTAGGTTTTTTATTGTAGCACCAGGAATACCATCTGAAATATAATACAATATAAAATTTCTTTTTAACAGAAGAAAATAATGGAATAAATTTGGTAGATTTATAGATAAGATAGAATAGTTTGGAGGTCTGGGAACAATTTGATCCAATGAAGGGCCAATTGCAAGTCTAGGGTCATCTTCAAGGTGTGATTTTCCACTTTTGCAAGTTTTGTCCAATGCCTTTCACCATTAGTGTCCAAAAAATTTCCCTGAAACTTGTTTGTAGCCAAAAAGTAAAAAGATCACCTCTTGGACTTCTCTTAGAAGTGTAAACCAGAGTAGTCTCTGTGTCTCCTTGTACACCATATGCATCTTATCTCAGTGTCCCTCCTTTAGACTTTCCCTAGTACTAGGAAGGCCAAAACTGGACACAAGGTGAAGCTGTACAAATAGTGAGTGGAACAGAATAACTTCCCTTGAGCTGCTGTCTACACTTTCTTTTAGTGTAAAAAGAACTTTATTAAATGAAGTCCATTTCTTCACACAAAGGCTGCATTTCTGACTCACCCTTAGCTTGCTGTTCATCAGTATATTAGTGTTTTTCTGCAAAATTGTTTTCCATTTGGCAAACACCCAGCCTTTTCTGCTACAGGGGATTTTTCTGTCTCAGGCACCTTTGTTCTACATTTACTTTTGTTGAACTTCATAAAGGTGCTGTCAGACCAATTCCATACCCTATTAGGACATTTCTGAATGGCAGACCTCTTTTATGGCATATCAAACTCTACCTCTAAGTTGGTATTGCTTTCCAAGAATGCATTCTGACTTGTCTGTATGTGTTTGTGGGGTTTTGTGTGTGTAGGAATGATTATCAGCACCCAAAAATTATTATTCTTTTAGTGTCTCTTTTACTAACAGTTCTATAGCCACCATTAAATTTTTTGGAAGAGTCACTTGGCATGCGGGGCTTCACCTTCATGTTCTGTCCCCTGCTTCAAAACTCCTCTGCTTAGTGGATGAAGTTCTCTCTGTCTGTTTGCTGCAAGAACTCCAATTGGCTCGCCTTCTGCAGGAAAAAACAAAAAAAAGGAAGGTAGGACCTCTGAAGAGACATCAAAGGCAAAGAACACAGCTTCTGGAAAAGTGAAAGACTGACAGCAGTTCAACCCAGGTAACATCGTTATTTCAGTAAATTGATAAAATCTCCCTAACCTTTGAATTGGGTAATTAGACCTAGAGAATTTTTCTATGTATCATTTCTCCTGTTGAAGGTTCAGACTTTTAAATTTTTTTCTTTTATTTTTCTTTTTTTTCCATTTCACATTGTTGTATTAGATGTTATTTTATTAAGTGCTGTGGTTGCTGGAGCATAGACCTTGCTGCATAAATTACCTCTTAGGATCATCGATATTACTCTGTTTTGGTCTGATCTCCCTGATCAGACCTGAAACCTGATGTCTGGCTGTCAATGCTATATTTATAGGAGAAACAGAGGCTTGTTGCTGCTACCTAGTTACTGTCTGCTTCCTGTAACCAGAGAGAGTATAATAGAAGAAATATTTCCTGTGCTGCTTCAGTTATTTGCATTCAGGAGCACAGAGAGGTCAGATGAGAGTGTATTTGAAGCTATGTCTCTGTGATTAGAACTTCTGTGGCTGAATCACTGTAATAAAGAGAATAAAACTTAAAAATTAAATTTCAACAGGTCCAACCATGTGAAAACACAGCATTTGTTTATATATTTTATTAGAGCATTCTGAAAATGCAGTGCTAGGCCTTACTCTGAGAGACACCTCAGGATGCTTGTTGACATCTGATACTGTGATTCAGGACCCCATTTTTCACGGTCAACCAGAAAACATATGCCCTAAATTAGGAAGAACACACAGTTCATGTGGTTGAGTAAGCTGGCTAAGGATGCCCACTGAGCAAATGTCTCTCCTCTGAGCATGAAGTCCTCTGGGTTAGTCAGGTACTTCAGAGACATTATCACTAGGCAAGGTTTTAAAATAAGAGAAGACTTCTATTTTATTCTGTCTATGCTTTGGAAAATTTTGCCAGTAAACATTGCCAGTAAAACATTGCCAAAAGTTGTGGCTTTTTGCACAGTAGTTTGACACACTACAGTGGATGTTTCCCTGTCAAAGAGGGGAACTGAAGGGAGCCATGTCTTCTGCTTTCTCAGTTTGGTCTTAGATAAAATGCAAATAGACTATAAAAGGGAAGTGGGGCAGGTTTCGACCCTCTCCCTATTTCACCTATTTTGTTATATCTGTAAACTAGTAGCTGCATTTTTTGATCCAAATACTTGATTCAGTTGTTGATCTAAACCCCTTGTACTTCTTCGAAATTAGGGTATTTTTTCAATCTTAAAAACTTACCAATACTGAACAAAAAGTAATGATATTTCTGGAAAACTAGGAATGCCTTGTAGTGAACTGTAGGCTTAAAAATAAAAAAAAAAAAAAAGAAAGAAAAATTAAGAATTTTTAAAGGAAAATAGCCCCACAGTTGCTTTAGTACTTTTTCACCTTTTGCTCCATTGCACATGGTCCACTTAGTGTGACAAGCCTGCAGAAAGCACTCAGGTGGCTGGAAATGGTGTTGCAGTAGCAGTGTGGGTGTAATCAGAACTTATCACACTAACAAAGAGCCGTGCCAAATGCCTCTCCAATAAGACTTAATGTCTTTGTATCTACATGGCTGACCACGCTGATGAGTAGAACAAACACATAACCAGGCTGCTTTATGAAGTGGAGGGATATATTCTCTCAGTGAATTCCTGAACCATCAAACACCATCTACTGTCCTTTCATCCCCAAGTGTTTCCTTCAGTCAATTCAATGGTACTGTCCTACTTTTAAGCTTCCTTTTGGTACTATCTACTGTTGTAATAAACTCAGCTAGAAGCTGAGTGCCTGCCCTACAGTGCCAACCCCCACTCTATTTAAGAGGATGAGCACCATCCTAATCTTGTTTTTATTTAAGATTGTTCTTTCTCTTTTCTTTCAGGACTTGATTTTCTGTGATTCACAGTTCCCCACTTTAAAGAAGTCAAGAGTGGAAATAAGGGCATGAGAAAAAAAATAAAGATTAACCTAGAAGTCATAAAGAGTAAAGTGAAAGGATTTTGTTCTTGGATTATAAAGAATAATTATAATAGCAGGATGGAGAGAAGGATTTATATGAAATTCCTGCAGGAATGTCATTATAAATGACATGAAATTACCATAACAGGAATCATGATTGTGATGAGTCAATTACACAGATGATTTTACCAGTGTCCACTTGAAAAGTTGTGACTGGTTTAGTTACACAAAATGCAAATTTAGGGACAAGAAACATAAATCATAATAAAGAAAGAAAAGAGAAACTGGAGAATAGTGATTCTGATGAGGATTCTGTGTTCATAAAAGACAAACCACTTGAGCTTCAAATGAAAAAGAAAAGTGATTTTTATCTACAAAACTAGGAAAGTTTTGATCAAAAGTATGCATGGCTTGTGCTTATTATGCTGATGAGATTAATTCTGCAATGGTGCATTCAGCACAGATGTCCACATTTTTAAAAAAAACACTGAAAAGAAGAACAGAAGAAATAGGTTAAAAATTTGTTACATATAATATTAATGAGTTTTATTTAGATTGTCAAAGAAAAGATTAATGAGACACAATTACAGTTTATTCTTTCTTTACAGGAAGAAATTATAAAGTCCTTAAAGGCAGTTCACTCTGGCAAGGAACCAATAGTCAGAGTTTGAAGACAAATGATTTTGAATAGAAATAAAAGTTGATGATTCAAAAGATGGATTCTCCATCTTCATGGAAAGCTGTCTATGAAGCAAAACTTTTATACAACATGTCCTTTCTATTTTATTATCCATTTCAACCTCTTCCCAGGGCAATAGTTAGCAATCCTAGCATAGCACTGACATTTTTTCTTTCAATCTATTTGTGTATTTTTAAAGGAGGAATTCTTAGCCTTACTGTATGATATATGATGCCCAGAATTCACCAACTGGATGGTTACTGCATGAAAATATGTACCCTGTCATTTATCTTCAAACATTTTGGGAAACACTGGAGGGTGAAATCTTGTAGTATGGGTTTATTGATCTCTTTCATTTCTATTTTCCAAAAGAGCCTACAACAGGTTTTTAAATCATACTTGGAAAATGGTTCTGGAGATCTCAGTCAGGACTTTTCCATGATGGACTTCTCCATTCCAAATTTATTGGCCACTGACTGTCGGGAGCTGGGAGTTAAAAGGATTCATAGGACAATGGACTTACTCTTGCACAAAAGCATAGACTTCTGCAGTTTCACCCAACAGGAGTTAAACCAGTGTAACTAACCCACGACATATGGTCCTGTCCATTCTATTCAACATCCAAGAGACTTTCTCACACTGCTGGCTCCCTCATGGTTAAGGTGAAATGGTCCCAATATTTCATCTGTCTGGCCTTGGATTTCTAGCTGACAATAGCTGGAACAGTCACAGTATCAAGGACTTTAAGAAATTCCTTGATTATATTCACTTTCTCAGACAAATATATAACCTGAATGGCTGTATTCAGTTCACCACAAAAAACATCCCACAGTTGCTGCTGCTGACATAGAAAGGAATCTGTAGTTTCTGTGTGCTCTACAGTGTCTTTGTTAAGTCAAGAGAGTTTCTGGGCAGCAGGCTGCATCAGTGCCATACAAATGAAGACTGGAAACAAAATATATACATGTGAACCCCTTAATGGGCAGTGGTGTCTATGCCAGTGGCAAACCACAGTCATCTGTGTGAAAACAAAGAGCTTCAATGAAGTATTCATACATTTTCACATGAATACAGAAAGTAGGTGTGAACTTTGGTACAAACCCCTATTATTTTAGAGTTAGACATCAATAATAAATCAAATTTTATTTGTGCTTCTGCATGATCTGGATGCCAGATTCCGTTGGCCTCTTTCAGCCTGTTTCAGTTTCTTTTGGCTTACATTCTTTAGGAATGTACAAAGGGTTTCAAAATATAACAGTGATGTTCATTCCCTCTCCACATTCCATTACACCTGTTCTATGATGATTCTCTGGTTCTTGGTGAGGACAAGACAGCATCAAATGCTGGAAAGAGTAAGCCCAAGCTGAATTTTAGCATGCAGTACTCCCTGGCTTTTCTCAGAGACAGTTTCCCTCATAGCAGTGTGAGATTGAACCACCCTCAGTTTTAGGCCCTTCCATGCTGGGAAAATCATAGAATCATGGAATGGTTTGGGTTGTATGGGGCTTTAAAGGTCATCTAGTTCCAGCTCCCTGACACGGTCAGGGAACCTTCCACTACAAAAGGTTGCTCAAAGCCTGGCCTTGAACACTTCCAGGGATGGGGCTTTAACAAGTTCTCTGGGCAACCTGTTCCAGTGCTTCACCCTCCCCACTGTAAAGAATTTCTTCCCAGTTTTTAATCTAAATCTACCTTCTTTCAGTTTAAAGCCATTGCTCCTTGTCATATCACTACAAGCCCTTGCAAAAAGTCCTGTAAAATGTCCCTCCTCCAGCTCTCTTGTACCCTCATTTAGGTACTGGAAGGTGCCATAAGGTCTCACTGAAGTCTTGCCTTCTCCAGGCTGAGCAATCCCAACTTTCTCAGCCTGTCTTCATAGGAGATCTGCTTCAGACCTTGGATCATGTTTGTGGCTCTCTGCTGTAGTCACTCCAACAGACTCCAGTGCACAAGCTCACGAGCTTAGTGCTGCCACAGTGATCCTGCATTTGGGAACTGAGGTTTCCTTGTCATTCTCCAAAGGCACAAGGTTTTCCTCACAAAGCAATACCTTCTGTTTGGTGAAGTAAAAAGAACTGGGGAAAAAGATAATCTTTTGAGTACCCAACACTGCACCTCTTTGGGATTTGTCTGCTTTTGGTTTTATTTAGTTAATAAACTGTAATGGACTGATATCCTTAACTCATCAATAGTGCAATATTCTGAGCTGTCAGGCCTGAGGTGACTGAACCCAGTTCTTCTACTGTTCTCTGTTATAAATGAAATTAAAATGGAAGACCCCAATCCCCAAACATTTACTTCTAATTTCTTCTGTGAAACGGAAATGAAATATAAAGAGTGCTTGGGTGATTTTGTGCTATGAGTTGATTCTTTCTTAATCTTGTGGGTAGATAAGTAATTTTCTTCATTATTAATTTTTAACTCCACAGTGCTGTGGCTGAACCAGCTACCTTCAAAAGGAAAACATGTTTTTTTAAGGCTTATTTGTTTTAAAGAAGGCTTTCATTCTGTAGACACTGTTCTGTCATATCAGACTTGTGGTTATCATCTGTGGTTGGACTAGATTAAGGGCTGTATTTTAAAATTATTTAAAATACTGAAAATTATTTCTACTTTAAAGTTTAGTCCAGTATCAGAAAGGGTCTGAATGCTGTACCCATTTCTGAGAAGCTCTGCATTGCTCTGAGAATTTAGTAACAGTGTTAGTACTGCTTTTATGTGGTAGGAAGAGAGGTAAATTCTAGAGGTCGCTAGAATCCACAGCTTCCAAAGGGAATCTCCTTACTGCACTACAGCTACCAATCAGTGTCCTTCCCCTGCAGCAGAACCCAGGAAACTTGTGGCTACCACCGAGCCAAGAGGAGCCCCACATCTGCGGGAAGAGCAGTGGCTGTTCAGGGAGGGCAGGCTCTGCCTTGCAGCTCAGGTGTTTGCCTGTGGTGGCAGAGCAAACCCAGCTCTCTGCACATCCCAGCTCCACTGCTTCCCAGGCTCTACTGCTGCTCTGGGATGCAGTCTTGTGGCCATTACTCAGTCCTTGGGGAAATGAGCTAGAGACACTGGGAGAGTAGCCACTTTGGGTCCCAGCTGGGACATCAGAGCTCAGAAGTTATAAAAATAGTTACTCAAATGAAAGGAAAAGAGAGAGCTAAATCTAGATTTAGTTGACAAAATAATAGCTGAAGAGTACAAATGCAGAAGAGAAAATGCAAGAATGTCCAAATTTTTCAGCCTGGGCACAAAATCAAAATGTGTAAATGTTCTTTAGAAACATCCAGGAAGGCAACAGAACACTAGACATACAATGTTTGTGATTAGAGACAAAATATTCTGACAAACACATGTACAATAGTTTAGCTTTTAAGAGGCAAATAATTTCTTCCTGCCCTACCTTTTCCAAAATGCATTTGAAGGCATTAATGCCAAATTACTCAGTTATATTCATAATAGCAATCACATTTGCTAATTTTTCCTATAAAATTCTGAAGTGAACAAAAACCTAAGATATTTTGGATTTGATTTAAGTTTAACATTTTCTCCTTTTGCATGATTGTATGCTGATTACTGTATCTGGAAGAATACTGGGTAACTGCAAAGATATTCATGTACATTCATTATTTCCCCTGTTGCAATATATCTTTTCTGTGGAAATGCTTTTTTGATGATTCCCAATGATTAACTCTGCCTTGCAAAGAAATGAAATAGTCCCAATAAACCATGTTTTAAAATTGTATGTCTTTATTATTTTTTTAATGGAAATATATTTTGTGTTCATCCAAAGAATAGAAAAAGTGTGTCACCTGGTACATGACTTTCTCTGAAATTAGATTTTGCCTAAAGTTTTAACACATCCAGTAAACTCTGGATATATTCTTATAGAAGTAGGATTATGTATTAAAGACCTAATAGTAAATGAAGAGATTTGAATAAATTAAAATTTTATGAAGAGTCAGCTGAATTCAACACTTTCTGAGCACTCAACTGATTTCTGTGTCTGTGGATTGGTTTGGGCTGTCAAACATTAAATACTTCTCTTTGAAATGTATTAAAATTAAGATATCATTGAAGAGATAACTTTCATCTCCGCCTCACAGTAAGAGAATGTATACTCCACTTTTCTTGAATGGGTCTTCAGAAAAATAATTGACATCATTAATTGATCTCTCAACATTTTTTTTAGCAGTGTCCTAGTTTTTAAGAAGCATTTTATGCTTCTTTCTATCATTTGATCCTGCCTTTGACAGAAATGGTCAAAATATTCATAGTAAAATGCTGATTTGCATAAAATAAAAGCATACTAATCGTTTCAGTGCTGTCAGAGAAAGTGAAAATTAAAATAACAATATTTTTGAATATTTAAGTGAGTGAGGAGAGGATTCATTAAGCAAGAAAAGAGTCAGATATAAAAGACACAGAAATAGCCCACTGATTTATTTTCAGTTGAAAATTCTTGCTCTATCCAGTGTGTATGACTTGATGAGGACTAGTTATGAATAACCATACGAAAATAGAAAATTATAAAGAAATTGGAAGTGAAATTTAAAATCAAGATCACAACTATTTCTGATTCTTTCCCTTGAGAGACTTCTTCCACCTGGAATAATGTATGCTAATTACACTTAATATTTTCACTAGCATCTAGTTTCTTATTCAATCACAATTTCTTGAGGCAAGTTAGGATAAAATTGTTACAATTTTACAAAACCCCAAGAATTCCTGCTATTTTATTGGTTTATATTTTCTTGATATAAACAAAGTTGTGACTGGATTTCCTCCTTAAATCATTTCAGCAGTACCACAACACAGGAATGTGGTTTCCAGAGCATCACTTTCCATCAGATCTCTGAACATCTTCTGTGGACAGGTTTTTACCACTCCTGTCTTTCTCTTAGAAGGAGGGAAATTCATGCCTACTGGGTCTGACAGAAGGAACTGTCAGGGAACTGACAAGGCCAGTGACCCCCCAGCAGGGGTCTTGAGGGGAAGGGCAGGGACAATCAAGGCTGGTGGTGCCCCCAGGATCTAAACCCCTGTCTTTGTCATAGTGGTTACTCAAACACCTTTTTAGAAGAACGTGGATTTTCAAAGAACTGTAATTTTACACAGTAAAAAAACCCAAACAAACCTGAAGGAGCATCTTCTGTCAGTAAACCTGTCCTTGCTTTCTGCATTTTCTACCATAAACAGTAACAGCCTACCTTGAAAAGTGGCGAAGTTTGACTTCTGCAGTTCTGCTCATGGGAAAATTACTTTTCTATCAGATTATTTCAATTTATTCTGGGACTGAATACACTTGTCTTAGGACCTCTAAAACTTAATGATGAAAAACATTTAGGGATTTCCATAGACAAGACACTGTGTTAGTCAGAGTTAACATTACTTTTCTGTTTGACCTACACAGGACAAGAAAGTTACAATCAGCTATTTCTTTACAGTTTCTCTTTCAAGGAGTTGAATCTCACACTGAAAGTTCTATTTATGCAGATGGCTTATCTGAGCTGTAAATTCTGAACTTTGACTTTGAAGAAGTGCACAGTCTGTGTTGGTCTTGTATCACCCTCTTAACTGCAGCATTTTATTGCCTTTCTTTGTCACATTAAATAAAGTAATCAGCACCCATCTCATCACAAGTACTTTAGTGTAATGGAAGAGATTTTTCTTCTCTATATATACATAAGAAGTTCCTGACTATTCCCATTTCCCAGCAATCTCAGACTGAACATGTTTAATTCAGCTGAGCCCTAAGTTATATTTATGGATAATACATCAAACTGTTGCAGGAATATTGTCATTTCCAAGGGCCTGAACACTTGTTGGCAAATTTTCATTCCATTAACCAAAACCTTCAGATTCTTTTGCAATTTGATGCTATTTATAAAATATTTTCTAAATCAGTCCAACCACCCAGTTGCACTGTTTGCTTCTCAGATTTCCACAGCTACTTTGACAGCAGTGCCACTTAATCATGTTTCACTTACTCAAATCAAAGGGGTTCAGAGGGGTGGAAATAATTTCAGCTGGATTCTACAGATTAGGACTCAAAATAATTTTGTAATGTTTGCCCCATTTCATTGTAAACAGTGTAATTCTGACTATGGAAAGAAAGAAGTTTATTCACCATTTTGGGCATAAGATATACTGTCTCTCAATCTCGTCTTATAGTGATAATCATATTAACATGCATCATTCACATTATCCTGGTGTAAACATATGTTCCAGTTAAGGCAGCTATCATAAATAGACTTCAATAAATTCTTTAGAATAATTTTTTCTAAGAGTTTAGGGTAACTCACTGTCCAATCTAGGTAACAATTTCCTGCAGCTGACACAATATAGTTGACAATTTCATTGTTATTCTTTAAGTCCTTGGTAACTGGCAGAATATTCCATAGCAGAGAACATAATTATTATGCTGCTGCAGCAGCAGTAGCATCAAGCAGGACATTATGGTAGTTATCCAATATTGACAAATTAAACTGTATAATAATGATGAGAAATGTTCTCACATCTTCTCTTTTAGCAAGTTACTCAGCACGCAGATTTGTTTTTCTAAAACAGATTTTTCCTTAAGGAACAACAAAAAAAAAAAAGTGAAATGCATACATAAATGTTTTGCTTACATCCTAAATGGTTTTTATTTCATACAGAGAATTTAGTCAAAGTGACTGAGACCTTTACAAACAGAGAAAGGGTGATATTTGCAGATATATTTATCTCAGGAGAGCAGAATAGCAGCCCTGAGTTTACCATCGGACAGGCATCTTCAGTGAGACTTGAAACAAAAGGAAATAGCATACCAATGACACCACTCTCCCAAAATACAAAATGAGTTGTGAACCCTTCCCTCAGACCTGAACCCATTGGAGTCTGAGTTTCTCACGTATCGCTGTTCACACCCTGCCCTTTTGCGTTACATATCTGGAATTCTGTGAATGCTTTTTGTTCTACATGGGCTGCTTCTATAATGTGGATAAAGTAAACCTGTATCACCCAAAGATCAGTCTTCAGATGCCCACTGAAGAGCTTTCCCCACTGGTTTCTGACCCTAACTAGGCAGGTGGCTGTTCCATGCCACACCAGTTATCCTTCTATCAGCATCCTCTGCCCCTGACGTGTCAGTATGCTCAGACACCATGATGACATATGGCATAGAAAAAGCTGATCTACAAGAACTGGTAAAAATTAATTACTTTCACCTTTCTTTTTGCTGCCACTGTAGTTCACAGTTGACTCACAAATATTCACGCACACAGGTCTGAAAACTATCTTGTTCATATCCTGCAGGGTTGCTCATTAAACAAAGCAGCTTTTTACCTTACCTTGACTTCTCAAACCCACATTGAGTGTGCTGTTAGTGGCAAAATCTGCCACTTGAGATAATGAGCCCCTCAGGGAAAAACATCTGATAGTGTTTACTGTCAAAGAACTTAAATAGATTGAGCCTATTTCTTGCCTCAAAGCGCAGAGGTGAAGTGATGACATGTTAAGCAGGAAATGCTTCTCTTCATCAGCTGGCTGAGGCTACAATCAAACACTTATAAATCATGTCAACAAAGTGCAAATCCAGCATTCAGCTTTACATAAGGGCATGTAGATAAGCTTCTATTTTAGCACAAAAAGACATAGATCTGAAACTATTACAAAGCAAGTGAGGAAACCACTTTATTGCTAACTACAGTTCCACCCACAAATTATTTTAACACTGATTCACTCTTTTATCAGTAATGCAGACAATATCTTCAGAAATATTCTAATTTTTGACACATGGTGTCTTGTTTTATATAAGCGCTGCTTCAAATTCCCTGTGTCTCAAGCTACATGCCTATATGAAGTATTGTCTCAAAATCTGACTACAATATTTATCAAAATACTGGAATGTTTCAGGTCTGAAAGAATCTCTGGGAATTATCAAGTCCAATCTCCAAAGTCAAGGCAAGGCCACCTTAAAAACTAGAATTAATTTCAATACTGTTCAAAACTGGACCTGATGTTTGTCTTTTCTCAGCCTTCATCACTCTTCTCTGGTTTACATGGCCTTTTGAATAAAGAGGTAGAGAGCAACCTTCCAGTGACATTGATCAGCTTCTACACAGATACATTTGGTTCCATGCTCATTGCTTCAATATTCTCTAACTGATCCTTCTTTATTTTTGGTAGTTAGTATTCACCATGGGTAGTTTAGCATTTAAAGATCTCCTTTGTCCAGATCTGAGTGTTCACATGCTTCTGCAGAGATTTCTTTGTGTCAGATATCAAAGCTGTGTTTCAAGACAGACAAAAAATGCATAAAAATTTACCTTTCTCACCATATATGTAGTCTTCTAATAAGCTTCAAAAATAATTTCTCAGATATAACATAATTCATGGATTCTTATTTCATATTTGTTCCAATATACTATATTTTGAAAATAAGGGTACCGAGTGCAGAATTGTAATGGGTAACATTTTCTTGTTTGAAGATTGAAAACAAAATTGCTAAATGAGACAGTTTGCAACCTTTTGCACAATTTTTAGTGGTTCACAGAGATGTCTTTAGCTTAATCTATTTCAGATTTAAGAATATGTTATTTAAATGATGTATGTTTGAAAACTTTGATCACAAGCTAATTTACAACTGAAATTTTTAACAGCATTGGGCTGAACTCTATAGCCACTTTTATTGTTGCAGAAGAGATAGCTTACAGCAACAAACAGTAGCTTGTTGAAATGTTATACAAACACAAATAAATATGCTACTGCTATTAGCCTTCCAGTATTTTGAGGTTTTTTTCTGTACTGCCACACCTTTAATCAGAAGCAATTTCATTTATTATATGTAAAGCTAAAATATTCATTATATGTAGGGTTATATTTAGAATCTGTAAGATGTTTCAGTTCATTTGTAATAGGTTTATTTTAACTCCTCAAACAGATGAAACTGGTTTTTTTAATCTGTGAAACAAAATATCAAAAATGTATTTCCTTAGAGCAAAACAAATATTATTATTTTCTTCTTGAAATGGATTTAATTTCACAATGGAAAGAGATGCTTCATGGTTATTTAGCATTTGTTGTATAGAACAGAAAAGTTTTATGGAAGTTTTCTTTTTATTTTTCAATTCCTTAAAGGGCAGAAAAGTATAGAGAAGCTACAAAGAAATCAGTTCTGAATATTTACACTTTTGTTCATCACTACTTTCTTGAGATCTCAAAGGTGACATCAAGGGAGTAGACAAAATCCTTAAGGTTTTACTTGTATATTAATTTTCTATTTCATCTTAACAGTAAATTACTGTCATTTTATCTTCTGAGGTATTTCTACTGTAGCAGCAAAACCTAAATTTTATAAATATCACACATCAGATGTTTTCTTAAATATGCTATGGTTTAGATAGGAGGTTCCTTTAAATTTTTTTTTGTGTATGATAGCAAAATAGATGCTCACCTAAGTCCATACTGCAAGTTTGCATTGTAACTGAACAGGTAAAGCATAGGCAATTTTCTACACAGAAAAATATGCTGTAGAAGTAATTTTGTCCCCCTGGCACAGAAAAAATTCTAAGTGACTTCTGAAACAAAGTAACTGAAATGACACAAATAATCCACATGGAAAATTACAACTTTATAGTTGCATCAGTTTATCCCTACAACTTGCAAGCCAATTTCTCTATGCAATGAATGCCCTCATTTTTGAACCCCCTATTAAAAATCTACTTCAAAGATGAATGTGACTGCAGAGGAGAACAGAACATTTCTTTCTTACAGCTACCCTGGGGTTTGTTACACCATACACAATAGTATGCACTGCAAATTTTGGTGGGTTTGGAGAATAAAAGAATTGGAGAAGCTATATATTAAATGTAATGTAGGTCCATTCAAAACTCAGGTTTGCAAATGCACATTTTTCAATCAACATTTTTTCCACATAATTACACTTAATTACTGTTTGCAAGAGCAAACAGAAAAGAACAGACAGACTTCTCAAATGCTGGCTCTGAAATGCACAGCTTGCCAATTAAAGGTTGAATCAAAATTTTAGGCTTCAAAATTCAAATCTGGAGTGCAAAGAGGAGCTTCACTGATGTAGCTTCACCACGTAGATTTGAGAGTTTCTATCAAAACCTTTCTTCCTCTTTTTACCAAGAGCAGAGAAAGACACACTACACAGAGAAAAAAGTCATATAGAATGTACGGATATACAGTTCATACATAGTCATAGAGACAGCTGTTATGACCTAAAAGGTTACACCCAAAACTGTGTGTGTAAAGATTGCAACCTCAGGTTCATAGAATTTCATACTACACAAAGACTTGGATGAATTTTATCATCTAGATTTCTCTACTTTATTGCAGATTATTACAAAGCCACAGAAATCATCGCTAGAAAGTATACCTCAGGTCAATAAAGCAAATTTTTATAAATATATCAAGCTATTACAAATTGCTAACAGCAATTAATGATTAATTAATAGCATGGCACTGAACAATAACAGCAACAACCAATCCTAGATCAACAACCAATATAATTACAAAAACCAAGTAGGTGTATTACAGGTTAAAATAAACTTAATAGAGAAGCAATTTACAATAACAATACAAAGACCAGTGCTGGCATTTCATAACAACAATGTAAGAAGAGTTATGCTTATGGTATACTTGTATGGATATATACAGTCGGGATATCAAGTGAGTTAGACAGATTTCAGAAGGGAAACCATCCCAAAAAAGGGGCACAAATCAGTCCCAAAATTTGATCCAACCCTCCCAGACATGTGAGAACAAATCAAACTGACACCAAAGTGGGACGAAAGGGGACAAAATGAGATAACAGAGTGTCACTTCAAAGAAGGTCCATGTCAGAGTTCAGAGTCATCTGGGCACTCTCAGTGACAGTCCAAGGTCTGGTAGGAAATTCATGTCAAATTCAACTGCATTAGAAAACTAAAGTATGTGCGACTTAGAAAGTTCTAAGAGAAAAAAACTTTCTACTTTGATTAAAAATTCAGTTCTTTCTATAGCCTAGAGACATAAGAGAGTGTAAGACAACACCACTTCAAACAGTAAACACATGCTGGTAATTTCAATATTTTGTCTGAAACAGCAAATTATTAAAGGATTAAATTATGTTTTCAGTTCTTCCAGACTCATTTTATTTTCCCAGGCTGTTTCTACTTTTTCAGATAATAAATTGCCATTAGAGTTTTTTGGGGTTGTGCTATTCATAGTACCTCAGGATGTCTCTGGATTCTTGATACTTCATCTATATTTCAAAGTTACCAGGCACTTTTTTAAGGACATTTCTGGTTCACAGGCCTAGTTCCCAGACATCCATCCCCACTTTGGCAGGCAATTTCCTTGACAATATTTTCCAGGAGCCCTTTTCTTCTGTTCAGTAATTTTCTCTTTTTAACCAGGCCATCTTTATGACTGCTTGCACTAAAACCACAGTGAAAAATATTTGCTGTCATGTTGGTTGTTGGGAAAATATATTCATAAACACTCTTTGCAATGCTACTTAGCCATGTTAAGATAAAACAATTTGAATGGAAAATGATGCAGACAAGATTTACTAAGATGGCTGGGGGATGAAGAAGACAAATGGCCTTTGTGGCCTGTGTAACCAAGAGTGACTCTGGGTGGGCAAACACCAGAGGAGGAAGACAAGAAGTGAGAGATAACATAGACACATAACCCTGTAGGTCCTGGAACAACCTGGCAAGAATATTTTTAATCATTAAAAAAGGAGCTTTCAGAAAAGTCTTGCATTAACTGAAGTGGAAGTTCAGTAGAAACAATCAAGCAGCCTTTAGGACTGTGTCTGAGAGCTTGGAAAAGGAACAGTTTGTCAAGGGTCTTCTCAGAACCATGGATTTGCCCACTGAATTATAAGGAAATTTACTATTCCACTTATATGGAATTAATATTTATGTTATTAAATAGCTGTTTGCTGGTGACTTATTTCTGAAAATTTACAGTGGTGCAAATGAGGCAGAACAGTTTTGTTGGACACAGATTAAGTTGTATGCAGAGGACAAAGTACCTCTTGCCTTCAGAAGAATGCTGTTAACTCAGCAGAGAACATTTCACTTAGCAACCTGCAATGAACATGGAAATGATGTGTATGTGTTAAAGAGAAGCACCTCAGAAAAAAATAAGAATAAATACTTGAAGTGTTATTATGCTTCATTTGTAATGTTTGATATCAGTGTTACTCTTGTGTCCCTCTGTCTGATTTAGAAAAAGGTTGAGTGAGAATAGTTAATATTGTAGCATTTGTTGCTAAGCTGATTCAGCATCTACCAAGGTAATTACAAGCTATTTGTTATTCAAATGCCCATGATTAAATAGGAAACTTTTCACCTGAATTGTTTTGCTTGCCTTAAGTGCTTTTTGAAGTATGATTTAAATTGATGTAGGTTGAAGGTAGTGATTAAAAGTTTCTTATTTGGTTTTATTTTCAGTAGAAAGAAAACTTTCTGATACTATAAGATTCCCAACACAAACTTGAAGGATATCTCTCTGTCTATTATGGAACAGATGCAGTGTTGCACTTATTTTCCATCTCTTGCTCCCCTGTTCCCCTACTCTTCATGGTTCTTTAACTAAACTTGCAATTTCTGTTCTCTTCTTCCACATTGTATTCAGTCAGCAACTGATAAGACAAGGGGACACAGTCTTAACCTGGGCTGGGACAGATTTGGGTTAGTTTCTAAGGTTTTTCTAACACTAGAAAAAAATTCTTCACAGAAAGGGTGATTGGAATGGCTGCCTGCAGGGGTGGTAGAATCACCATCCCTGAAGATGTTTAAGGAAAGACTGGATGTGGTGCTTAGTGGCATGGTCTAGTTAACATGGTGATGTTTGATCAAAATTTTAACTCAGTCTCAGAGACCTTTTCCAAAATGAATAATTCTGTGATTCTGTGTACAGCTAACATTTAGCTAATTTTTGTTCACCTGTATCATTGGGGTGACGGCAAGATCTGATTGGAAAGAGCAGAGTAAAACTTGTGGCCACAGGAGATCAAGGTTCAATTTCTAGTACAAGACTGATTTTTCACTAGCATAATGTTCTCATCTTAGCAGGTAGAAATGTATGGGCTTTCTCTGTATCTTCTTCTCCATTTCCTGGCTTTATGCTTCATAACACATTTCTCTTTCTGCTCTGTACTAGCTATAAGTTATGGAGAGGTGGACCTCTATCTTCTCAGCTAATCTCCAAAACATTTTGTGTTACAGTATACTGAATTTTGAATAGCACAAGCTTGCTATTCCTGAAAGTAGCACACCCTGTTACTTAGAGGCATCCTTCAACTCTGGCTACCCCCATGATTTCTTATCTCTGCCCTTCTACTATGATTTAGCCAGAATTCAGAGTGGGATTTGTGCTATACAAAGCCTGAAAAAAAGAGATAACTAGAAAAAAACCCAATAACTTAGAAAACAGAAGTTGTTTACTTTCATTCCACTTAAGCAATCTATTTTGTCACCTCTTTTCTGTCTCTGTAGCCTTGTCTGCGGATCTCTTTCATTAAGCCTGTCTAAATGACAAAAGCACTGTTTCCCAGGAAAAGGAAAAAATAGAAGAGCTAATGGGAAGAGACATACAGTAAAAAAGAATGAGAATTAATCTAAATTTTACTTTTGGGGGATTTTTTTACATCCTTTTTGTCAAACTTTTCTCCCTTTTTATGGCTAGCTGCTTTTGAGCAATAATAATTCCCTCCAACCTGGTCAACACCAAGACTGCCCAGAGAGGTGCTCCTAAGGAGATTCTTTTTTCTTCTGGTGACAGGAATCAGAATGTTTGCAAAGAACTTGCAGTTCAGACAATCACAGAGTAGTTGAGGAGAGAAGGTCCTCCAGGAGATCACCTCATCCAGTCCCCCTTCACAAATCACAGTCACATACAGCAGGTTGCACAAAATTTTTCTCCGCGTAGATTTTTAAATCTCCAAGGTCTGAGACTCCACAACGTCTACTGGTAACCCATTGTGTTTCACCACCCACACAGCAGGAAAATGATTTCTTAGATTTGAATGTAAGCATTAAATGGAATATATACTCTGGTATATATATAATCTATATATATATACTCTGAAACTTTGCTCTTTCAAAACAGGCTGAAGTTAGAATAATAAACTAAAAATTATATGTTTACATGAAATCAATTATTTGACATAGAAGGCTTTCCATCAAGCTTGTTACCTTAGTGTTTTACTTTTATACCAATGTTATTCTGGCACAAAAAACTCAAAAACTATAACTTGTTGTATGTCGGGAAACTTCAACTTCTCTTTTTCACCTGAAATTTCTCATTAAAACAGACTACCAGCATATTAGATTGCTGATACAAGGTAGCCTATCATTAAAAGGTTTTTTTCTTTCTTTTAAGGTTTTTAAAGGACCTATAGTTCATACTGAAGGGGACAATTAAAATTAATAAAGTGGCTCTGAAGTGGACTTAGTATAAACACAGCACACAGTAAACCAATATTTCTGCTGACTATCTAATCTTATACTCAAGCAAGAAAATATTGTCTCCCCAGAAGAAAAAGCACATAGGAGATTAATTAATCTGGAAAAGGAAAAAATACAACAGTGTACAAGAAGACAATACTATTTGTAGAACTGTTAGACTCTGTGACCAGGGAAACAGCAGACAGAGCATAGCTGTTACCATGGTACCTCAGTGCTAATTTAGTGCATATCAGTTTTTGGTAGCACAGTTGGCATATTGGTCACAGAGTGAAGTGACACCCATAAATGAAGGGCAAGTATGGCACATTGTGCAATTTGCTCTGTGAAGATCCCCTGTTTAAACATTCGGATGAGGATATTTCTATCATTGTTAAAGGTGTTTGTTAAAATATTTCCTCTGGTAGATTTACTAGGACTATGCTGAGAGAATGTGGATTAGGAGAGCAGCCACATTAATCTGTCCATCACTGGACCCAAAAGGTAGATGTCATGCCCCTGAACTTTCAAGGTTTCAAGGTATCTGTTAACCATTTCCACTGTGTTTCCAATCTGAAATACTTTTTTTTCTCTCTCCATCAGTTCAAATATGTGGTTGAAGTGATAGATTAGAATTGTTCATTTTTTTTGTCTATCCTAAAGGTTAAAGGACAAGTGATAATGTAATAATGTTTAGTTGGGCATTTATAATTGCAAGGCCAGCAAGAGGTGCAGGATCTTCTACTTCATTCTACTGCTTTTATATTTTTTTTCTATAAATATAAATCTAGTCCAAACAACTCTGGTTATTCATTATACATTGATTATATGACCTTTTGGACAAAATTCAAGTTCTATGAGATATAACTGAAGAGAATGCCTTTATTCAGACCTTGAACTGGTGTTGCATTTTAGTGTACAGGATTTATGCAAGTCAGGACAAGCAGTGGGGTCATATAAGAAGGAACAAGTAACACCCCAAAAGGACTGACTATGAAATTGGGAAACAATACTGAAAAGCTGGCAACTTTTTCCGTCTTCTTTATTGCAGTGGGTTAATCTTCTAATCATCAAACCCTCATGTTCCACAACTGTAAAACGGCCCAGAACAGTAAAATCTGGATAGTCACAGAAGCCATAGAGCCAGTAAGATCCAAACCAGTTGTGGACATGTAACTGCACTGGTGCATATTTAAGCACACATATCAAGATTTTTGATGGTTTTATATGGCAGTAGGAAGACATATGAAACCTGATCTGATGAATATTCATTGTTGTGGACAGATGTTACTTGATATTTCAGAAAGATTGATCATACTAACTGGTCTGCTGGTCCTTGAGTGACTTTGAACCAGCACCAGCTGTTGTGACTGTAACATATTTGATATGGCAGAAGGAGTCCCAAAATCTGTTTTAATGCCCTGCCAAACTGTGTCATTCATACTGAATGTCAAATGAGCAAATGTCATGCATTTTTACTTCTTAGAACTACTTAAAACCATATCTTACACCACTTCAGCCCAATGTATGGACTGTACCCATTTCTGCACATCAGTTCTGAATCATTCTATGAACACTTTAGTTAACTCATAGTTTTAGCTTGGCTAGTTAACCACTCCTTGTCCTGCAAACATGTTTAATATGGATCCAATTATATTGCTAGTGCCACATTTGGGACAGGGAAGGGAGACAAAACAAAACCTCCTAGAAGTGATGTGAGTCTGTGAAATTTGGTGTTCTAATAATGAAAGTCTACAGGCTGTTTTGTTTTGGTTTTTTTTTTTTTTTATTTGAACTGGTTTTTGATGAATCAGTAACAAAATATTGCAAAAAGGTCCATCTTGTTTATACTACACACTATGTCAGACAACAAAATATTTAGAACCACATGATAAATACAAAGGGAAATACACTAACAGAACTGAATTGCCTATCCATCTGAGATCTCCATTAAATTAAATCTTAGAAACTCTGAAGTAATAGAAATCTTAAATTCAATGATAGCAAGATAATGGTATTTGATATTTATATACTTAACAGTAGAAAGAGTTCCTCTAAGTCCTAAACCCATATTTTCCATTCTTTGAGTTTACTGGTGGTGTATAATATATAAGAACTCTATTATTTTCCTAAAACACGTTTGGATTATTTTATCAGTCTTTTATTTTCCCCTAAGAAGCGTTTTGATTGTACACATGGACTGCTGCCATTGTAGCTTCCACTTTCCAAGTAAGGCTAATTATACTTTTGGCACTGGCTGTTCACAGTTAATGGTCTGGAAAGCAACAAAGGAAGGAAAGTGTATTTCCACATCACAGCTTCCATCTACCTTGGCAATAGAATGTAACATAGGACTAGAAAGACAAAGAATCTGTGAACTTTTTTTGTTTGAGCTTCTTGAGAACCATCCTAATCTAATTTTTATTCTGAATGATTCACCTGGATACAAGAAAACCGTGCAAGTTATTGGTTTGGAGGCAAATCCATTTAATAAATAAATTGGAAACCTGGCATAACTGATCTCAAGGGCTTTAATTAAAATTGGCTTGAGGTTGCCTTCCCCAGCTTGACTTACCCCAGTCTGCATTTTCTCTTTACTGGCCTTTACTATTCCATTTCTTCAGATAAGATCCAGTTGAAACACAGAATATGAGTATACATTTTTCTGCCCAACTGACTGCTTCTGCATAAGAGGGGAAACACCCCTGTGGCAAGGTAAATGTGATCCCAGCAGTTTCTACCTTCCTTTTTGTAGGAAGGAACACAAGTTACTTGTCATGAATTCTGTAGTGCTTCAGTCAGAAAATGTCTCCTTACCTACTCCAAATCCTTTGACAGGTGCTTAATTCTGGGCCTGACAACCTAAGGTTCAAGGAAATCATATCTTCTATTTAATTTCTGATTTACTACACAATTCTGTTTCTAATTAATGTAGTTCCTACAGCATTAAACCAGGATGAACAGTCAATATTTACATAACAGTCCTCTTAATCACAGGATATGCTCAAATCACGAGAGAGCTCCACCTTAGCATATAATTGCCCCTGGGCTGGATCAGGATGATTGAAGAATAAGTGCACATCCTTAGTGTGCTACAAAATCCACATGCTATGTACCCAAGTGAAATGACTACAGAAAACCTCCTCTGAATGTCCTCTGCAGACACCCTCTGAATACCTGCAGAGGATTAAGGATTACTGTCTAGTCAAAGTCTCATGATCATGAAGATGATGTGATGATGTCTATTTTGTGGGACTGCTATAAAGGTAAATTGTTCTGAGCCACTTTCAGATTTTATTTTAAGAAAGGAAGATTTACTTAGCTGACTTTGCCAAGGAATGGTTCCTTTACCGCTAAAATTATACTAATGAATTCCTAGTAAATGAAAAATAAAGATGAGAGCAGATAGCAAAGATGGACAGTGTATAAGTTAATTACTGATAAGGTAGTAGCAATTGTGTTGACATTCAGAGAGTGACAATGCAGTACGTACAGAAAAATCTATTTGGGTTGAATTTATTTTTTAGTCTTTCCTAGGGCTTATCTGTATAGCACAGCTTACAGCTGAGTCACGGGAAATATTAGCCTCTGCCTACTAGATGTATTTTATTCTTTTTAAATAGTGAATAAACCCCAAGCAATTCAGCTGCATGACCAAGAGCAAACCATTCTAATATTTACAATTTTTCTGGTTATTTGAATCTGGTTGATGAATCCCCAGTGAGATTCTCTGTTTGTTGGCATTATGTCAGCAGAAAACATTTTTGACAGTCTCTAATCATTTTAATCTTTAAAAAAATTCAGTGTCACCTTGAAAATAAAGAGCAACAAAGAAAGGAAATAGGGGAAGGTTTTAAGAAATTCATATAAAATCAAGCCATGAAATCAGTAAAACCACTTTTAAATCAAAAAGGAAATCTAGTCAAAGAGTACCAACTATTATTAAAATAATTATTTTAATATTTTTTATTAAAATTATTAAAGTAAGTCAGTCTTGGTGGTTATGAGATGTTGAATAAGCTTCTATGCTTCTTCAAAGTCATTGCAGTAGCAATGGACAAAAAAGCTAACCCAACACAACCCTATTTTACATGGTATATGTCACCTAAAACTGATGTTTTAGGTGACAGGAACATTTACTAATATAATATGGAACTCTAGTACTGGGGAAGACATATTAATATTAATACAATAATTCAACAGCTTTTCACACCAGTTAAATGAGACAATACATGAAAAATTAATTCTTTATCATGTTGGTACAACCATTATTAGTATTATTATCACCCCTTTTTCCATTAATGTTATTATGCAGTTTTCTTTCATTATTCCTCTTTAATTTTGATTGTTTCTTGACTGATTTTCTTAGGAGTCAAACTCAGTGATAGAGAAGACTAATTATCCACCTACAATAATATCTAATATTATTTTATATTATATAATACTAATATCCACCACCTATAACACCAAAATAATTTGGAATTGAAGTACTAAAACCCCAAAAGATATGTATCAAACACACCCTGACATTTGCTATTGATACAAAGTATGATTCTGAATTTTGCTCTGATCCTAAGGTCCTTTACACTGTTAAGTAGAATAATTAATTCTGAGCTTCATGCCTCTGATGAAATAGATTAAATGCTAATGTTATTAGAACATATTATGTACTGTGTACTGAAAAGATTCTAATTGGCCTTGATATGAATTATGTCTTTCACAATTTATATCTTAATCAAAGATCAAATATTGCTTTGAGCTGACCTAGATGTCATTAACTAAATGTACACGGTGTGCAAAAGCCTTCCAGTGTCAGTGACCCAAACAGAAATTTTGTGCCAGCAGCACGTCAGGTTTAACAAAGAGATATTCAGTGATTGCATGCTGATAATTCTGTAGCTCTTTTATTAGCATTAATCACTGTCAGTTTGTTTTATAATATCCTGCAAAAACTGTGTGGAATACCCTATGGAAAACACCATGTGCTCCATGTAACAGCATCTGCTTAAAACAAAAGAAATTCTGCTCATGCTAAATTTTGTCTTCATTAACATCTGTGAAGGGTGACTGAATGTATACATATACTGTGGCTTGGAAAAAGACAAAATAAATGGGTTTAGTCAATATTAGGAGAAAATACTTAGTACTCTGATTGGGTATGAACAGTAAGCCTGTGAATGATTATATGCTATATTCAGGAAGAACATGCCACATGTTAAAAACTAGGAGAAAGCTGTTGTCAATATCAAAGGCCATAAATCCACTTGAACTGTAGGTGCCTGGGACATCTTGTTGTCCCAGGTCTGAAATTGTTAAACTGAGCCTCTGGACAGGGGGAAGTAAACTTGGGGTAATTACCCCATTACTTGAAATTATAATTGGAGAATTAAACCTGATATGCAAATGGACCAAATTTATAAAAGTGTGAAAAATCCCAAGGTGTACCTTTGAAAGCCCTGCTTTTATTCTCCTAATCTTGTCTAGACTCTGTTTCCAGGTAGTCATTTCAAGGCATCACTGTGAAGTCAGTTCTCTTACATTCTTCAAATGACAAACCCTCCTCAGGGTGGTCAATGGAAAGGAAAAAGAACCATCAAGCCTCTATTTCAGTGCTTGTTACACTCTATGCAGCACTTCTATATTTACAATATTTCTGCCAAAGCATGAGCATCCTTGCATGGAATTGTTTTTCTCTCTTTCAATATGGTCTTTAATAGCCTGCATTTATGGATGACAAGTTTTCCCATTCCCTATTTTTCCTGCATAAACCAAAAAATGACTCCTTCTTCTACAGAAAGTGTTACAACCAGGTACTCATTTTGCACTGATCAGAAGCTGAAGAGGAAAAATTCATATATCTTACTTTTTCAAGTTCTTTCCTCTATTCTTATAGCTGGCTTTGATATTCTTCTTAAAATACAGTTGTTTAATTTCTGTCTGGTTCCAGTGATGGCAAATGTTGCTACTTTGCACTCATTTATGGAAGTACTCTTTTCCTATGAGTCGTGTTTATTCCCTATGTTTCTTTCCCGGAATGTTTGAACTAATTGAATCTAAGAAAAAAATAGTGCCATTTTTACATCTATATTCAAACAGCCTTTGAAAAAGCTGCACAGTATCTAGTCTAGATACAAATACGAAATTTTATTCTCCATGGTTGTTAGCCTGATACTTCTTAAAAACATGTAAGTTCACGCTTGAGAGCTACAGAAATGAAAATCTTCGAATATGAATGAGAAAAAGTCAGGAAGAAAATTTCCTTCAAAGCTGGAATCTGTAGTCAAAGTAAGTTTGCAGTCAGTGAAAAAAGTCTGTTTTATTGCCAGGAAGATGACAATTGCCCTTCTGCTTCTTCTCCCACACTTTGAATATCTGCTCAAAATGTCAAACACAGTAACTGATTAGGATGAAATTTTACATTTATTTTATTATTTTTCTGTGAACAAAATGTATCTACTCTTATCCTTACTATTAACTATGTGTTAACTATGTAGTATATTTGACATTTATCATTCTAGACTAGAAGCCAGACACTGATGAGTTGAAGTACCAGCTCTATCCTTACCTTACCCCATGGCCTCAGGAAGCCACTTCACCTTTTCTGTTTCTCCATCTGAAAAATAGAGATAACATTTTCCTATCTAGGTAGCAGGAGTCCTTTGTATTAATTCATGTCTTATCAATGTTATGAAAAAGCAAAGCACTTTATAGGAGTCAGTCATCTCTGAAAAAACAATTTAGCAAAATGTGTTTTAGTCTCTGGAGAGATCAGTTTCAGACCATCAGGGACTGGTATTTTCATATTATGGTCAGTTTAACACACTTTGAAGGAACTTTCACTAGTGGTGCATGAATAAAACCAGCAGTTTATTTACAGAGATCAAGAGCATTTCAGCTAGCAGAAAATCCAATAGTCTAAGTATAACACAAAAAAATGAAATGGCACATAGATGATGATAAGCACATGTAACAGTAAACTAATTGTAAAACCCCATTAAAATTGAGTACCTGGAATTACAGAGTGATATTATCCTCTTCTGCAGAAACAAGACTTACAGTGAATACATAGGAGACAAAAGCTAAAGCTTTGAAGGGAGAGGAGTGATGCAAATGAGTTTGTTTAAGGAAAGTCTCCTGACTGGAAATTTAAGCTTCCCTTCCCTTCCCTTCCCTTCCCTTCCCTTCCCTTCCCCTCCCTTCCCTTCCCCTCCCTTCTTCCTTATCTGTAATTTTGGAGGTTTTCTGTCACTGAGTGGTTTGGTGCTTCCCCTGCTCCCCTTTGTCTGGCCAGAGGGTCTGCTCCTCCTCCTTGAGTCTGAGCTGTGAAATTCATGGAGAAGGGATGAATCCACACGGATCTGCTGAGCTCTGAGGTGTGGTTGCCCTGAATGAGGCTCTCTCTGTTGATAGGGTGCTCAAGTCCTCCGGGGAGGTGACACNTTCCCGCACCTTCCCTTCCTGCACCTTCCCTTCCCACAGCTTCCCTTCCCCCTTATGGAGAACTGTTGTTCTCCATAAAAATGAAAGAAAAATGAAAAGAAAAATGAAAGAAAAGAAAAATGAAAAATGAAAAGAAAATGTTTGAGAAGGTCTTGATTTCAAAGTTTAAAAACTCTTGTCATGAGGAAATCCTGCTCTCTAACTCATTCCAGACTTAAAAAAGTTTCTTCATGCCTCACACTTTCTGGGACAGGCATTGGCAAAAATGTTTAAAAAATTATAATTTAGGCTTTTGATACATTCTTGAGCTAACATTTTTATAAATTCTGACCTAATACATATTTATTTCAATAAAATTGCTCCACCAACCTGAATCAAATCAGTTTTAACTTATTTTCTATGTTAACAATATTTAATTTAAAGGATTTTAAACTTTCAGCAACTCCTAGAGCTTAGAGTTAAAATTTCTGCCTCCTAAGTTCAAAATTAGAAATATATTTCCCTCGGCTCTGAAAGAAGAATGTTTCAATAAAACAGATAGGATTGTGAATCTCTAAAAAAAAATAAAAATTCCCCATTTTTTATTAGATGAACCTGAAGTAAATTGTAGAGAATAAAATGTCAAAACATCTTTGTATCTACAATCAAAATATGAAGTTGTTGAGCTTATATTTATACAAAGAAGGTTTATGCAGTGCAAAACCTATGAAATTATTATTAGACAGTTTAAAATATTTATTTATATTTCGTAATTTGTGAGTGACTAAAGGGGATGGAGGTTTTATGATGTGTTTCTTTATTATTTGAGAAATGTCACTTTTTGTAACAAAATGAAGGCTGAGATTCTATTCATACCATCTGTTTATGTTACTGTAAAATTACTTGAGGATTCATGACAGATTTTTTCTTTTCTTTACAGAGATTTTTTTCAAAATAAAATGAGAGGTAATTTATGCTTCCTCATCTCTATCCGTGCCTTTTATCCAAGTAGAATGTCATTAGTACAATAATTGTAAAGTATTTTTCTCCAAAGCTCTTCATCAATTTGTGCTCCCCCTAGTTTTCAGACCATGGAAGTTGTTACGACCTTTTAATGATATTTAATTTCTTTCTCTAACTAATCATGAAGGAGTTTCAATGTTGTCAAAAGAAAAAATAAAAACCAAACAAGAAACCTATTTGCTTTCAATCTTTTTATTTTTCAGAGAAGATAAATGTCAAGCTGTGTTCTTTGAATGCAGCTACTCCCTCATTACAGCTAAGAGTTGTGCAGATACATAGCTGTCTGTCTCCAGACGCCTTTAGAAAAAGCATTGTTAATCACAGAGCATTTTGCCATGCACAGATTTTCTTGTGCTATGATGAATATCAAAGTGACCTTCTCACAAGTGAGATATTCTGCATTTTTATTAACCACTGACAGGAGAATATCTTGTCAGAAAAATACTGCATCAGTGCTTACTGACAGACTTTTTTCAACTTTCTTTTGGCACCACACTGGAAATATGGATCCTTCTCTATCTCTGGACTATCTAAATCCATTACATTTCCTGAGCATCTTCAGCTCTCTGTTTTCTTCTCCACTTTCTACCCTATAATTCTGAATCCGTCTTGCCTAGCCTCTCTCTCTCTATCCTCTAAATTATTTGTTTGTTTTGGTTTTTTTTAATGAACCCTGCTTGCCCCACCTGACAAAGTATGGATTCACTTGCAGGTTCCCAGAACTCACCACAGATCATATAGACCAATTGCACACCAAATATATTTTGCTGCAATTTTTCGTCTGGACCTTTTTATTGTTTATTTAGTACCTGATGCAGGGCTTGATGACTAATTGTACCTGTAATTTTGGTTGCTAAGAGAATTCTTATCGCATAAAGAAGTATTTTGTACATACATAATCCTTAAATGAAGGCAAAGGTGACAGACTCAGGGATGCTGAAATTTATGATATTCAGAAGTCTATTCAAAAACTATCATGGTCTCTAAAAATTTTTAAAGCTTTGGATGCTCCAACTAAAGAAACATATCTTAAACTGATTATGACCATTCATCATTTTAACTGCAAGCTTGGAAACATCTTTGGAATAAGGTCCCTTAATGTCCAAGAGAAGCTTTCTTTAACCTTTACTGTAATTTTTTTGGTTACTAATCATAGTACAATTAGAAGCCTCAGGTGATAAACTAGGAATTGCACAATGACTGTAGTGGGATGAGACCTCTGAAGGTCATCTAATCCTGAACAAACCAGGGTCATCACCTACTGCAGGTTGCTCACAGTGTGTCCCACTGGATTTTGAATATAACCAATTATGAAGTCTTAACAGCATCTCTGGGTAACTTTTGTTAGTGTTTGGTCACCATCACAGTAAAAAGTACTTTCTTAGTTTTAAATGGATTTTTTCTGTGCTTCAGTTGGTGCCCATTGCCTCTTGTCCTGTCACTGGCTCCAATGAGTCACTGAATCACATACACTTAATCAAATGTACATTAGGAAAGTTTTCCAACAATACTAAACTTGTATTAGTTTATTTGTTTAAATTAAACTTGGAGGGGCTATGGGGCTGCCTTGAGGGTAGAGAGGCATTGTGGAGAGATCTAGATAGAGAGCTGGGCAACCACCAATCACATGAAATTTAACAACACTGAGTGCTGAATTCTGCCCCTGGGATGGGACAGTTCTGTTATATGCACAAACTGGGGAACAAGAGACTGGAGAGCAGCCTTGTGGAAAGAGATCTGGGGATCCACTTTGCTGTGAAGCTGAACGTGAGTCAACAGTGTGCCCTGACACCCAAAACAGGCAACTGGGATCAGGCACAGCACTGACATCCAGTCAAGGAAGGTGATTATCCCCTTTACACTGCACTGGTACAGCCCTAGCTTGAGTGCTGGGCGCAGTTTTGGGCACCCCAGTATGGGGGCCTGGGACCCACGGAGCTGTCCTTCACACCAGCACGCTGCACGCCAGGATCTCTTCTCCATTCACAGGATGCCTCTCACAGTTACATTCGAGGCTGACAAAATCCTTACTGCATGAGATACCCAGTAAGTGAATTGGAAATAAGCATGATGAAATTTTCAAATCTTAGCCAAGTGATATAAAGGATTGACAGTGCATATATAATCGTTTAGATATCAACTGTTGATCAAGTCTCTGACTTAAATCTGGATCCAGCTGCACCAAAACTCGCCTCAAGAGGGAGTTAGGAATACGAGGGGGTCCTTTTCTGAACCTCATGACTCAATGAGATGGTGTCCCTGACAGTTCTGTCTGACCCCGTCCTCTCTGCAATAAAAAATACTGTAAATTACAGTTGAATCTTGTTAAACCATATTTACTATAAAACTTGGTTAAATCACTGTTTTATATCAATAAACATGTTGCTACTTTGCTCTTAGAAGTGAAGTGCCTCACTCCACCTGCGAAAACTCTTTGTTTACTGTAGATATAAACACAAAATACACTTAGAATTTTTATTAATCTTAAAACATTTAAAATGAATAGGTGCGTTTACAGTTGTTGTCATTGCTGCTCTTTATCAAGATAAATAAAAAGTGGAACTATACATGGCTTTCTGTGGGCTTTTTCTCTTTGTAACAGATGGAGTGAGACTGTTCCTGCTTTTTCTGCTCTGTCTAGAGCAGATTATCAAAACTAGAATACTGAATGAAGATTACAATATCAGCGAAGTAACCATATGTGCTTCAAGTTTAGAACAGAGAGAAGGTATTGATCAAGGCAGGTGAAGATAAAAGTTTCCACTAGCTAATACTTTAACAAATGTTTTATGATTGAGACATGTATTCTACATACAGACAGGGAAAAAATCCCAATGATACCACACTGAGAAAAGTGTTCAAGTAAGGAGAGCTTCTTCAGTCACAGATTGTTTGTGTCTACACTTTAGCTTAAAGGAACATCAGCCCTGACAGGTACTAAACATCTTTTGCTGATGGGTGCAACAGGGTAGGAGAGGAGGAATGAAGTAAGGAGTAATTGCACACAGCTTTTCTACTTTGAAAAGGAGATGATGAACAAATGTGAATTAAGTTTCTAATGGACCATATGACCACACCTCATTGACTCAACAGTCTCCGTGCTTGACACTAACCTGAAGGTGAGAAGGAAGAGGATGAGTGTGATTATGCCAGTAAGGCATAAGAGTGACTGAGATCTCTGTTCTGAAAGACCTGTGCAAGGTTGTCTTGGTTTGGAATTTGCTAAAATTAAGGGGAGTATAGACATTCTAGATGCAAAAGAAAAAAAAAAATTGTAACAGGAAAGAGTGCAAGTTCTGTGTACAAGAAATATATCCAGGAAGTTGAAATGCTGTTAGATCCAGTGTGGAGTGTGAGTAGATGTGTAGATCTGAATGGTGAGAGGAAAAGGAAACAACCAAATATTGCCATTAAAGTTATCAGGCTATGTCACTTGACAAGATATCTGGATGCAAACAATCAAAATCCATTTAGATAATTAAAAAATTTTAAGCATTAATATATAATCAAATTTCTTTTGATGAATTGTAGATTGATGTCTCACACGTAACATATGGGATTTTTTTCTTATGTATCTCCTTTGGAAGACATTATCTACTTTTTTTCATATTAAAATGTAGCATTGGCTTTTTAACAGTTATTCATTAACCTGTCTATTAATGATGGAATTAGCTTAGTGAGATTTTGTTGTTTTTCCTCTTAGAGAACACGTTAATTTTACTGGGTAGTTTAAAAATATTTTTACTGTTCTGAATTGGTAAATCTAACAATTTCCTTCATGCTCTCAATGGAAAAAAAAGTTAATTTTGATGAAGAATTTAGAATAGGATTGGCTAACACGCCTGTCATCTTAATATACTATACACTACTGTTCTTGACATTCCTAGAGAAGAGGTTGAAAGCAGATGACAGGCATAGATGATGATGGTTTTGTAAACTGAACATTGCTTATCCAGTTCTCTCATGATTTCTTCACTGCGCAGAGAAATTTCCTGAGCAACCATATTACCCAGAAGAAAGCTTTACTCATAAAGTTACACAAGTATATGGACACCTCTAAAATCAGGTCCGTGATTTGACATTATGGCCTGAAAACAGATGGAAGAGAGTCTAACTGCACTGCAGGCTCATTGTACCACATTGGGACAAATAGTAAGATGCAGATATAGTTCCAGTTGAGTTATGGCATAGCAAACATAGATAAAAAGAAAGAGAAAAAAAAGTCATTGATTGATCCAAACTTCTTCAAATCAAATGGAATATTTCTATTTAATTTTGTGGTCATCAAAAAGGCTTTGAACTGCTACAATATTTTTTCTGTATTTTTTCATTATATTGAATATTATAAGATTATATTTTTTCATTATTTACAGCAATGTTATCTTTAGAGGTTTAAGGAAATTACAAAGTTATAGATTTCTAGAATCTATTTTATGCTGGTTTTGACTGTCTATATTATTTTTCCCAAGTGTTTGTCATATTTAACTATATGGAATTGCTTAATTACTTGAATAGAAAATAATGAAAGTTAGTTTTTCCCATTTACCACTCTTTTATTTGCAGAATGAATCACACAGCTATTTACATGACTGGAAAATATTCTTTCAGTGATTTGCACTCAGCTTCTTACTAAAATACTAAAAACCAATTAAAAGTTTTAAAGAGTAATTTGTTTGTCAAGGCCCCTTTTCAAATATAGATTGCAACAGTAATTGCTTGTGGCACATGTCACTTTCAGTAGAGATGCCAGCAGTGGCTGGAAAACTTTTTATATGCTTTATGAAAGTGAATTTATTTTGATACTAAACTGAACATGAAAATCCCCTTTCTCAGTAGCAAGGATTTTGTAAGCTGCTCATGAGTAGACTGTTTAATCTTCATTTCAATAACTGCACAAAGTGGTTTCTTTCCATACCAGAGCTTTTTCTCATCATCAGATAAAATCTCTTTTAAAATGAAATTGTGTGCTGCCATTTCAGCTTTGGGGCTAATAAACAGAACTGAACTCCTGCACTGAAGTCTCGTCAGCTCAAATAGGTCCAAATATTTGCAATTTAGGTACCATGTACTTACTTGATAAACTTTCCAGTAAGGATACCTTTGTTTCATAAGAGTGAAATTACCAATGTTCTTCATCAACATTAGACTTCCCAAAAGCTTAGCTGAATATACTGACAAAATCTCCTTTGGTGTCTGTGAAAAGGAGTAGTTTATTTCAATCAGTAACTTTGTTTATAATTTGAAGGCTTTCTTTCAGCTAACCTGATTACCCTTTCTCAATCTCTCATAATGCAATTTTTACATTGCTTCAACTTTCTATTTCCATTTCCATACAACAATACTAAGCATATCTTTATCATGGAAATTAAACTGGCCATAGTTACTTGTGTGATCTAAACCTTTTCATTCCAGATGTTTTGTACTTCCTCTGTGTATGCAGGGCCACTGCACCACACATCAGACTAATTCATTTTGCATTTGCCTGTGTTTACAAGATTTTTCAAAAGTAATTTCATAAAACCTGCTGAGAGGAATTCTAATGGATGTATTAGTTGGAAAGAAAATTCCCTCTTCATCCATTCTTTTGTTTAAATTAAAAATAAACAGAAAATAATTCACATTTAGGTTTCACAATCTAATTTATTTGAATTATTCTATTTGAGATAATGATTTAATCGTCTAAAACTAATCATTTAATAAAAAGATAAGATTAAATTGAACTACCCACTGATTAATTTTTTTGGTTTCCTAATAAGATACAGTACATTTTCTAAGTGTATACATAAATTTATTTTTCTTCCTGTTTTATTCCTTTCTTAAATTGACTGAGGTGGTACACAGGCTTATCTGTCAGATTACAAAATTTGACATTAACTTAAGAAAAAAATAACAAAAAATACAATCTAGAAGCTTTCAAACCACTAGAGGTTCTTTTTGTTTAATAGGCAAACTCTTCATATATTTCACTAGTCAAGGATAGATTAGGTAATTATAAATTAAAAGGAAAACACAGAGACAAATTGCTGTACTGCATCTTCAGCATTTTAGTAGGGTTTTACTGGGCTTATATATCTGAAAAATTTGCGTGTATTAACCTCCACTGACAGTGCTGCGCTGCAGAGCAGAATAATTGCAGATTAAATTTCTCTATTAAAGAACCTGGGGCCAGATCTGACACCAAAGCCATATACTCGTTTTTGGAATCTGTGTACTTTTGTACATCTGCATAGTGTCCCACTGCCTTCCCTTTTCTTCTCTCATAAAGATGCCAAAATTCATCCTTGGCTTTAATTTCTTATAAACTCTTCTGTCTTGCATTTGTATTCTGTTTTATCTAATAGTGATTCATTTACAAGACTCTTTTGTAAGTGGTAAACAGCATATGATGATGCACACTCCAGTAATGATGGTGTATGCCCTCATCCAGCTCAGATGAGCTAATTTCAACTCAGAGAGTTCATCCATATATGTTTTCTTGGATGGGTGGCTTTTGAGTATCTTGAAGATTAAAAACTTGCATTTCTAATGGCTGCCTTTCTGTTTTGTTTTGAAGTTATGAGTGACATGTTTAAAGATAGAGAGTATCAAGGACTGAATGTAATTTTTAAATTGGTTTTGCATACATGTGTATGTAATAACAGAAAATTGATTAATTTCTTATCCATGCACTTGATGTTTGAGCACAACTTGGCCAGAAGAAACTGAAAATACCTTATTTTATTGGATTTATAAGTTATTCTGAAGTGAAAAAGACATTTCAATTACAATCTCAACACATTGGCAAGAAAGTGAAATAGTTTTTCAAGGAAGTACAGCAGCATTTATGGTATTTAATGTGTCTTTTTTGTTTAAGGATTAGGGGCTACAGTTTAATGAGGAATTGCTCTAGAGCAGAATTTGTGTGGAGTTTATAGCTGTAGTCACCTGAATGGTAGTAGGAAACTCATAGAAGAATATAATTTTGCCTCACCAGTGTCTTGACATATACTGTTGAAGTTGCTCAAAATTAAATGCCTCATTTTGAGTAGATGGTGATAAATAGTATGCTGGTTGCTGCCACAGGTACATTTTGCTAAATGATTCTCTTCCTACTCTCAGGCACTCTGTTATCACTTAAACATCAATTATTTGTCACAGGAGAACATCTGATATCTACATTAACATTAAAAAAAAAAAAAAACCACTGAATAAACAAAACAAAACAAAAACCTCAAAAACCCAAAACCCCAAACAAAACAACTAAAAAAGGAAACCCACAAAAATCCCCTGGACTTTCCCGGGCTCTTCACATTCCAAGAAAGCCAGATCTGTGGGTCCCACATTCAAGACTGATGCACAAGAAACTTAATGGGCAGTGAGAGGTACACATACACCAACATGTAAAACATACAGTAGTCCAAACAGAAGTACCTGTGTTAGTTTCTAAGCACCAGGGAAAAATATTAGAATCTCTGAGTAATGGATACTATGCCTCTGGTACATGAATCTCATAATCTGAAGAGCAGTAGTGATAACTTTGTGTCTGATACAAGGGGCTATACTTTCTAAGAAGAAAAGTATTTGCTAGGAGGTCACCTCTGAAGCCTTCATGAGAAGATGCTGATGACTAATATTTTACTGGCAGTAGCTTCGTGCTGACAATTAAAAAGGAACTGTGATGGTGTGACTAGATTAAATTTAATTCTGTATTCGAGATCTGAAGACAAAGTTTTCCTAATTCTGTAATTTTGTAATACAATTTTTGTAATTGTCACGTTTTGAAATGTGACTGACAGGACAGTCACACTTGGAGAGAAGTGTTCATACAAATTTCGAACCCTCATGATTGCCAGCTGGCTTATCTGAAAATATAGAAACATACTCAATGGAAGAAGGAGTTCTCCTGTTCTAGATCTTTTCTTTAAAGGATTTTTTTAAAAAAAGTATTTTCCTCATCTTTCTCTCAAATTAAGAATCCAAGTGTTTTGTGCCACACTAACATACTTTATTGATGGGTTGAATGTGATCTGAAACATGAAAAAAAACCCCAAAAAGTAATAGGAAATCCATAATTAAATGAATAATTGTTTGGGTTTTTTGGTGGGTTTTTGCCTTTTTTTTCTTCTTGGTTTAAAAGAGGAGGAATAGTGCATTTCTATGACTTTAAAGATATTAGGAGGCAAGTCTGAAATGGTTCCTTGCCTTTTTAAACTTGGTTGATTATATCTTAGAAAATTGACACTTTTTGTTTTCTCATAATATTGACTCTGAAGCAGAAACACCTGAAATGGTTATATTTAATAAAATGAATTACCAGAATTATAAATTAGGCTTCACTTTGCTAAAGTTTTCATATTCAGGAGTTCAAGCTGTGAGTGACTAAATGGGCTTTCACTGTTCTGCAGTGACTAAATGGGCTTTCACTGTTCTGCTTTATCCTGTTGAGCTTGTGCTCTTATGCCTTATTAACTACAGCAATTCAACTCTTCTCTTGTTCTTGTTGTCTTTTTCTCTCCATCTATATTTTTCAAAATATAAAACCATTGCACTGTAAATCTCTAAGCAGCAAATTGTTAGAGGATGACAGACATGGACTTATGAATCATCACTAAAACCTGTCCTGGCCCCAAAATCTGCAAATGTGCAATAGCTGTGGAGCAATATGAGCTATACAGCCTGGGGTGGAAATGAAGTGTTTCATCCTGAGATCAAACTTCATCTTCCTAAAAAAATTGTTTCATTTTCTAAATAATTCTCTGCTATCAGTAGCACTGTAGGTAAGGATGTCACAAGCAACAGCTTTTCCACAGATAAGGCAGCTCATCTGCAGGTGTGCTCTGCCACATGCCTGTAGGAAGTCAGCTTATCAACCTGTTGGTACCAAACTGCTTATCTGAGATGCGCACAAAGGCTTAAACTATACATTCTACAGACTTTGTTTGTCATTTGACATCTTACATTTTGCAATCTCTGTTCTTTTCCAATCAGCTCTTTGTTTGAAATTTAGCGTAGTATTTTAATGTGATATGACATATCTGATACAAAACTCGGTTATTCAGTGAAAATATCAGCTTAATGGCATTATACTTTCTGGAAAGTCAGTGGACCAAAGTATCATTTTTTTTTTTTAGTCCCCAAATATAATTTATGCTCAAATTTGACAGGTACTGGCGAAAGCACCTCAATCTATTTAATTACTGGATGTACTTTGTTCTTACTTCCCCCAAGTAGAAACAAGCATTGTTAAGTAAGCAAGGCAAAAAATCTCTGCACTTGAAGATGTAAAACTAAATCAGGGAAGAAGAACTCATATTCCTTGTACTTCACTGCTGTGAAAGGAAACCATCTCAACAAGTGTGCTGCACTGATAGTGGTCCTATACTTTATACATTATTTGGATTAAGAATCTTTTTATGCTCCAGAAAACTTTCAGTTTTACAAACACAATACAAAAGAAATGGACTTCCTCCAGTTTTTCCCAGGTAAGAGTCTTATTTGGTAGTACAAATGTGTCCTAGTAAATTTGAAAGCTTATCTGTGAGGCATCTGTTAAAAAGGATTTCTTAACTGAAGCATCATGAGCACACAGCAGCCTCTACTAACCCTCATGGCTCTGTTTCTTAAATAAATATTTCTCAAATTTAATGTACCAGACCGACTGCACTTCCTCAAGCATCCCACCAAAGATAGGCACAGAGCATGGCATTATGGGTATCCATAAATGTTTTAAAAGCTTGGGAAAGCAAACCTCCTCTTTTCTCATAGTGAAGGGAGTGACAGATGACTTACAAAAATCTTCAGTCTCAGGAGCAGATGCAGATAAATAAGAACCCCCTCTGCACCTTCCTTACAGCAGCATAGACAGGCCAAAGCTGCAGTCAGATCAAGTCTGCAACTTCATTGTCCTGGGTTAAAAATAGATGTATTTAAGTATTCTATTACCACCAGCTGTGGGCCATTAGCTGTTATCACCTGCTAACGACCCACCCCTGATAACAGACAATGGGCCATCAAGAAACCACCACATGACTCATGGACTTATCCTATTGTGAGATGCTCCACCCAGGAGGGGGGAGCCGGGCATTCCCACCTGGATATAAGCTGCCCTTAGAACTGCCTGGCCTCAGCCCTGTCTGCTGGGTGACCAGAGGACAAGAGCCACCACGGACCTTCAGCTGGAGACTAGACCTTCCATTGGATCATCACTTCAACTGGATCACTTCATTGGGACTGCTTTCACCACCACTGTAATTGGGTGTCAGGTTGTATCTGACTTTGTCTGTGTTTTTTCCTTATGTTACTTTGCTTGTTTCTAATTTTTTCTATTAATTTCAACCCTGACTTGTGATCTCCCACTGGCTTGTTTTCAAACCAATACAATCATGATAAAACTTTCAAAAAGAAAAAATTTCAATAAAAATCCTGTGGTTCAGTGAAAATGAACAAAAAAATCTTTTACATGAGCTTCTCTATTAGGTTTCCTTGGCACTGGGAGTGGGAACACACAAGAGAAACTTCTCTCTGTCAGTGATTCAGGAGTTCTTATGATAACTCCACTATCAGCATTTTCTAGGGCTTTTGTAGGAGACCACAGATATATTGTCTGATGTCCCTGAACACTGCAGTAAGAAGCTTTGTGAATAGGATTCTTTGTCCAAAGTGAGTTATTGACTGTTCCTACCCAGGCGACAGCTTTCTGTGGGTTAAGCTTTGCTACAGGACATCTAGAACTTCTGCATAAGTATCTTTTTAACTCCAGTCATTGGTCTCATTACCTGAAGGAAAAGTGAGACTAACTATTAATACCTGCTAGTAATTTATGTAGCAAAACCTAGATGGATCATTTGCTTCAATTTGCTTTCAAAAATAAATATAGGAAACAGGACTGCTCTGGATGGGTTGATAGAACCCAAATGATCAAATAAACACATTGATTTTTCTCAGAACACTTATTTTTAAATGGGTGTCACTATTCCAATTGTTTAGGATAACCCTACCTGGGCTTCACAGTAGAATTATTTTACTATCTCCAAGAAGTTACAAGTAATAGGAAGACTTTATTAAGTAAGCTACTAACAGATTAGCAGCAAATCCTATGTCTTCATTTCATGCTTTGAACCCTCCTTTTGAGAGAGTTTCCTCTGAAGTGTGTTTTTAAAGCATAAACAGGGCAGGAATGGTGAAGGATTTGGACAGCTCAACAGAAATTGATCACCCTTTTAACAACACAGTGGGATAACTGGGCTGCATTAAGACATTTCTTGAAGGAAGACAGTGCTGTTCAGACATAACTTTTGGCTTAATACGACTTGTACTTTTACAAATTTGTGGCTATCCTCAGTTCTTCCTCACCTGAAGACACACAGCAGAGTGCAAAGGCTATTAGGTTCCTAATGGTTCCTCTCAGTTCCTAGAAGCTTTAATATAAACTTAGCGCTGTAGGCAGGTGATTGACTGCTGTTATATCTCACTGTGTTTAACAGTGCGTTTTCCTCGATAAATAATTTCAAAAGATGGCTTTCAGCTGGCATTAGAACCCACCTGGCACATTCTGAACAACAGACTGGTAAAATGCTGACAAAAAAAAATGTATGAGATTGGTGAGACAAATAGTAGGAAGACCACGTATATCTCTAGTTGGGGTTTTCAAAAATTACAAAATCTTCAATTATTATAAATATTGTTTGAAGGAGAGAGGTAAAAAAGAGCACCATTTCATAAATATACATTTAAGAAAAAAAAAAAAAGGGAGAACACTGCATCCTGTTTATATCTGCCCTCTGTTAGGTTCTTCTGAACACTCATTAATTCCAATGGCAAATAGCCTTGAAACACATGAAAAATGCCTTCTGCCAGGATACCTAAAGAACTGTTGACAACAGATAAGAAGTACTCTCTGCACACTGAACTGCATGAGCAATAACTGCCTCAGTTATTCATCTGTTGCTGCCTGCTTCTTGTCTTGTGACTGGACTGCAAACTTTCTGGAGCAGGGCTAATTTATATGTTGTGCCTCAATTAAATGCTAACAATTTCTGGTGCTGGTCTAGACCTAATGTCTCTAGTTTGCTGGACTAACATAAATAATAATTGCCTAATTAATAATTACCTTCAAGAAAATCTTCCTTTTTCCTGCGCCAGTGGGAGAGATGTATCTCGATAAAAGAAAATAAGAGAATAAGTCAGAAGCAGAGTCACAGAGAAGTAGTAACTCAAATATGCAGTGTTAATGCAACAATAAAAGCCAGAATTGAATGGACAAGCCTGTTTTTAAATATCAAGTATTTCAAACTGAGGTACATAGCAAATTTTCCGAATATACCTCTTTCTTTCACTCTCTCAGTCACTCTGTCCCCATTCCCAGTTAAAGGAGAGGGTAAAAAAAGAAAATAAGCGTTCATGTAATTAACATTAAATCTCTATCTCTTTTTCCATATCCAAAAAGATGTGTATTTTAAAACCAGTATTTTAAATAAAGCAGGCTCACATTTTGTTCAGTTACTCTTTAACCTCACTTTGGGGAGGCATTCTTCTGCCTGCATCCAAAAACACATGGGGACTGAGTCATCCTGCTTCTTTTTTCATCTGTTAAGTCCAAATGGAGCAGGATAGATTTCATTGCCCTCAGCATGCCCTCATAACATTTCAGCTTTACATTAGCACTGTGATTATAATCAGATCTCATTCTTCAGGGCTTCAGCTGATCAGCTATAGGAGTCAGGGCCATAATTTGACTTGTAAATTCTCCTCTTCCTCTACACATGCATCTTTTCTTTTGAAGGACTTGCAATTGACTGCAGCTGGCTGTGGAGTGAGGGGTATCCATACTTGGGGTGGCACAGTGCTTGAAGGTGCTTGACTGATGTGTCTGATTAGGCACTCAAAGTCATTTTGGTAACACAGCTTAGGATCAGGAAGGAACTATTAAAAAACAAAAGCCAAACCAACACAAAACCTCCATGGGGTTATTTATTCAAGGTTGATCAAATAGATTTATTTTGGCAAATCAAAATTTCACTAGATGAACATTTATATAATTGATATGATGCCACAGCATTTGTGGAATAAATTGATTAGGCATTTTCTGGTTTAGCTTCGTCCTTTTCATGAAATGTTCTGTTTATTTTCTTAAGTAACACTGAAATAGACAGCAGCTGAACTTTTCTATTATTGCTTTGTGCTCAAGTTTCCTAAGCTCTGTGTGACAAGGCTACCCATTGCATTGTGCTTCATGAAATATGCTCATACTTATCTTGATGAGGTACTCAGCTGTGCATCTCTGCTGGTGCTCTGAAATGCAGAAACTATTCTGGAGCTGGTGTTACGGTCTCTCTTTTTAACAGTAGGTACAGATAGATTTCTGAGTGAGGGACAAAATTATCACATAAATTAAATATTTTTTACTAATCTGGTATACAATGCTGGGTGAGCAGTAATGGGTATTTAACATGGTTTTTCACATTTTCAGTGTTGTGACCTCAGAAACAATTACGCAGCAGCTCTTCCAACTTTTCTAACAATGGAGCAGATGATAATGGCTCCCCCACCCTAACTGCTATATTTAACTACACTATTATTTTTGGTAAAGAAATCTTTTTCATCTCTATGTCCCATTAGAACTTCCGAAGAGGTGTTCCTGCTCTGAAAGCAATAAACATCATCCCTCCCTATTTGCTTCTGCTAGCACTCTACCAAAGTGCTATCAGAAAACCTATAGAACAGGTTACCTTCTTTCAGTGGAGGGAGAAAAAAATTAAAAAAGGGAGGGGGAAAGGGGGTGAGGATATGAATTTCTTATAATTGTCAGGTGTCCACAACTGTAGATACTTAAAAAAGAAATGTTAAAATGATACCAAAGTCACAAACTTTTGTTGTGAATTTTTGCCTGTTTATTCACTTAGATCACTAATCCAAAATCTATCTGTGCAACTGAAAATGAAGAGGAACTGAAAGCATTTATCCTTAATAAAGAAACTGGGTTTGAACAAGATAGAAGCTTCTGGGCTTGCTAAAGGCAAAATGAGAGCTTGTAGAAAGGGCAGTGAGGGGTTTGGATCCTGTTGGTAATTACAAATTCACAAATGGATGCTGCTACTGCAGCAGCACTTGAGGCTAAAATGAAGCCAGGACACAGAAAAGGACAAGTTCTATTGAAATGCCCAGAGACAAAGCATGTGAAGAGGTACCATGGAGATACAAAAACAGCTGAATACAGTAGAAATGGAGGTAGGACTAGTCAATGAAGTGCTGTTCTGTCCAGGATGATCCTGTATATTTTAATCTCAGTTAAGGTATCTGGATCTCTTTGAAGACTTGGTTGTCTGTCAGCCTTTCTTATCTCACGGATGGTGTGCAAAGGTAGAGGGGATTCCCAGCTAAGTTAGAGTGGAACAAAATAAAAATCCTTCAGCCACAGAAATGGTAACATCTACAGCAAATATGACTTTTGGCAGAGCTTGCTTTTCTTATCACCAAATAGAAAACTCCAGTGGAATCCATGGAGGGCAGCTACCTATAGGACCTCCCAGATAAGAAAACATAGAAACATAGAAAATTCCTTCAAATAATTATTTTGAAAGACCATTAATGTCAATTTATTAGAATATCAGTAGAAAACAAACTAAATATGTCTTTTCCACCTTAAGAAAATTTGTCTACTGACTAGAGTATTCAGGCAAATTTTTAATAATGTTGGCTGTTAATGGAATACAAAAGCACTTGGAATTTTAAATAGGATAAATAAAATGCAATGTGATTTCTAACAAATCTGGGCTTATTAGGTCTCTTAACCTATTTATGTGGGCTTTTTTTCTGTGTGATTTTTTTACTGATGCAAACAGTTCTCAAAGCAGTTTTATTGTGCTAGAAGCATTAAAAACTATATCTGACACAAAATACCTAATTTTAAAAGTGCTGTTCTATTCTGAATGATGATTATATGTCTCACAATATGTCTTCTAATCTGTAGTTATGCTCTTTTATAGAAATAATTACATCTGTTTAGCTATCTAAATGCTGCTATATTAATAATTTTCCATTTTTCTTTCTTACCTTTTATATCTGTCTCCTAAATTTTCAGTTTAGGTGAACCCCAAGTCTCAAAACTTCAAGATATTGATGGCAGGCAATTCTATCCACTGTCCACAAGGCACTCTGCAGGGTCTACATCCATCAGCTGAGATCTCAAGACACAGGATGACTACGCTGCATATGTCCCAATTGTACTGATTTAATAAGATTGCAGAATGATTCCAAAGCTCTGTAAACTTGTCCTTCATATTAGCTCTCTGTGTGGGCTACATGTTACAGCTGGTTTTAGGAATTCCTGTCAAATTCTGACTGCTTCTGCTATTACATGTAAATTGGGGACAATGCCTTAAAATTTTCTGCTGTAAAGGTGAAATGAACAAAATATCCTGTGTTTGGCACTGGCTTTACCCAAGTGAAGTCTGTGAAAAGTGGTATTTATGAAAGCCTCTTTGGATTCATTGCATGGTGTATTATTTTCATAAACAAATGAGCTGCTGTGAAGATCGTGCATGGGTTTTGAGTTATGAACCAGACCTTTATGTCTACTCTCCAGAGAACTCCAAACTCTGTTCCCCTGCTACATTTTCCAAGCTCATGTTTTTGTCTTAAAACAGCAGATTTGGTTCTTGTCATCAGAATTCATTACAGTTTATAGACTGAGATGACTTCCCTTATGGGTTCTCTTACTAATTTTCCCAAGACTATATTCAGGTAAATAAACAGAATTTTGGGCATTCCATTTTTCACCTTGTTTACTTCCTATCAGTGCTTAGTGGGTGAGTGCCTCTGTCTGCTTGAGCTATGAATACTCCCATCTCCGTGGTTCTAGCCTCATTACAGCTCTTACCTTTCTACAGCTCTTTTGCAACCCAGGCTGTTGTCTTAAATTCATTTTCCCTGTAATTTTTTTCTGTACATTGTTACAAAACTTGCTTGGATATACAAATTGCAAGACCTTCAAATCCAAAAAGAAACAACCCCTCCCCCCAAAAAATACTCCTTGTATTTATTCTTTTAGAAATGTAGTCTTAAAAATCACTAAATAATGCATTATTTTAGTTATGCATTCTGCTGCAATGTGACATACATTCAAGTGATTTGTTTCTGTCTTTTAGACATAATGTTTCACAGCCTTCCAGCTGCACATCTTAAATGAACTAGTCAGGTTTTTTCAGAGTTTATTAACTAAATTCCCACCATTCACTAAGTTGCAATTTTATCTCTTCTTTCCTAATTTAGAAAGTCCTGTCAAAACTGATTATCAGAATTAGGAGCATTGTCTCTACCACAAGCTACTAACAGAATTCACAAGTCCTCTCAAGGAAATTTTTTTTCCAGAAGTCAGTTTTGTTTATTCCTTTGAAGAAGTGTGAATAATGGCTGTAATGTTTAGCATGCAGATCAGTGAAATGTCACTTCATTTGGGCTAATGCCTGAGTAACCAATTGCAGGCACAAATAATCTCAATCTCATAATGCTCTCAGGAGCATTATGGAGCTGGAAGTCTCTGCATTTCCTCGGCATGAAGTGAGTGGTATCAGTGCCTTTATTGGTGCTTACAAAATACTGTTATTGGTAACTAGAAAAAATGTATCTGATTGCATACACAGAATTGTTATGATTTATTAATACAGCGTTGTTTTCCTTATTACCTTTAAAATTCAGCTAGTCTGAGTGACCTTTATATCATGTTCTGTGTAAAATGTTTAACAGTAATGGTAAGCTAAGTATAAGCCAGTTGAGTAAATATAACCCATATGGCATTGCTCACAAAGTTGATAGCACTAGAATGTTTCCATTTCTTCAGCAGATGTGTTACTGCATTGCCTAGCAGTCACGGGTATCAGTAAACAACAGTGAGAAGTGCAAATTTCACTACTAATCTTGTTAATCTTCAGATGGAAGTTGGCACAACAGAAAATTTCATATATTTTCATATTGGCTGAATGCCTGGTTATGCTAATTCTATGCTCAATACTTCAGATACAGCCTAGGAACTATTAGTTTTAAATATTATTTTGATGATCACATGGATTCTGCAAAAATATCCATTTTAATATCCATGTTAAAATGGGTATAAGCTTATCTGTATGAATCCAGCTGCAGTGGTGTCTGAAGGAGTGCCTGGGACACTGTATTTCCTGAGGAAAGAGCATGTAACCAAGCCCAGGATCTTACACTTCCTGTGCTTATCTGTGCTGTGCTCATCTTGGCTTTTCTGAAATGTCCCCGTGGCCTTGGCTACCAAAGACCCTTAAACACTGGGTGTGGCCTGTATCAGATTCAAACTCTTCTTAAAAGCAGCATAGCTGCCATGACACTGTACTAGCTTAGAACGACCTGAACCCAATCCTCAAAAATGTCTCAAGAGTTGTGAGAGCCCCCAAGCTCCCTCCCCTGCTCTTTCTTGCATGCCCCGCAGTGAGCAGCCTCAGAAGCTGCCTGTGCTGGCTTGGTCAGCAGCAAGCCATGTGTCCTGCATCATTGGGATCTCCCCACTCACTTTGCTGGCTCCTAGGGGGCTCTAGAAAACACTTTGCTGTCATCTGAGCTCTTTGGACAATCCCCTTTTTTGTGGGAAGCTCCTTTGGACACCTCTAAAGTGTACAGTATTCACCACACTGGGGACTTGTGCTGGAGGAGACTTCCCCAGCCAGACTCAGGAAGGAAGGACTCTTCCTAGACAAACAGGGAAGAACATTTTCCAGTCTGCTGAACCATTTCCCTCTTATCCAATGAGCTCCCACAGCTCCATGGATTTTTTTTCCTGTTGCCCAGAAGCAGCATGGCTACTAAAATAGGACAGAAGAGAGAAATGGGACAACACATCTTGAAAGATGACCCTTCTTCATAACTCACAAGCATATAAGAAGTCCTGCCTGTGAGATTTATACCTGTATTATTCTGATAGCTAAATAACTACAGGCACTCAAGAAATCTGCTGTACAGTAAAAGCAGCCCAGACCTAATTTTGCATTCACTACTGAGCAGTTTTATGAAATGTGCTTCCTCATAAATAACATTTTGGGGCAAAAATCACCCACAGATGTTTCATAGACAGCAAGATGTCCACTAGCATGAAAAATAACAGCAATAGCAAACTTCCTGAATGTATTTCATATGAATTCCACTTTAAATTATGCTGAAACCCTTACATTATGCAAGATTCCTGATAAATTCACCAAACTTGGATTAGACATCATCCCCCCTATCTGCCAGTAGCTCTTCAGCTGCTTTGTACTTGGAAATAAGTTTTGATGTTTCAACCAGGATGAAGCCTGATCCAGTTGAAGTAAGCAGGAGTTTTTCTACTGATTTTAACCAAAATTATGAAGGGCTTCCACTGAAAAAAAAAAAAAAGAGGAACCTTGGACTCTGTCAGCTGCTGCTTTACATAAAAGCCGAGACAAGCACCACTGGGACATTGTGGTATAAAACAACAGAAGCAAATAGACTGGTATGGGTATGCCATAGGGAGAGGTGAGGGAAGTTAATAACTGCATTCCCCTGTGACACACTGAATAATTCAAATTAGCATATAACCTCCACTTCTCTGGTCATGAGCTGATGAATAACTGACCACATTCCACTACAGTACACTCAAGAGTGAAAAAGAGTCTTTTATTAAATCCTAGGGTTATGTCTCCTAAGTTCTTTATATTTTTTACTACTACTGTGCTACTGTAACAAAAGAGTGTTTTCCTAATCTTTTAAATTATTTTTCTATGCTCTGGATTGGGCTCAGGGTTGGAACAAGAGGCCTGATTGCAAAGCAGACCAGGGAAATCAAGTGTCCATCTTCATCCCTCCTGCCATTAGCATTCTGATAGCACTTCAGTATGTGGAAGTGTACTTAACTAGTAAAAAAAAATTCTGTCAAAGTGTTCATGTTTTGGAAGTAAGTTTTTGTCTCATATTCTTGATACCTACATTTTAAATCTTGCTTTATAAATTGAAAATAACAAATCATATATTTATTTATAAACACCATGGTATTATTAGAGCTGCTCCTACAGAGCCTGGTTGGAAGGAGTACATTGTCTGAGTTGTGTCAAATGTCCAATAACAGGCAGTAAACCTGCACAGACACGGAACTACTTCAAGCTAAAGCAGTAGACTAATTTGTTGATCAATTCTTCCTGGTTACAACATCTTCCTCAAAAGATTAACTATTTTAAAGCTATTTCAACCCAAATTCTTTCTTAAACACTTTTTGTTGAAGGAAGCCACTGCAAGAAGTTCTGAGAAACATTACAACACACCACTGCAATACAGCAACAGAATTGTGAGTTTATGTAATTTACCTCAGTAAAGTGAATCTGCTTTTCTGGACTTCTTTTAGTTGTAATAGTCTAGATCATATTATTGGCAGGGCTGCTAGCACTGTCTAATCTCATTTCTTACTCATTACTTGAGAAAGATCCTGTTTTCAATGGGATAGGTCTTTTCTAAAATGGAATCATTTGTACTGAAATATTCTATGCCAGCAGACTGTCTCATCATGAATTGGTAATTATCTTAAAGTAATGCTGATGACAGTAATTTCAACCAATATTCTTCAGAAGATGGAAAAAGTGTATCTCCATTTTAAAATTTCTGCTGGTTTTTTGGTTTTTT
>VXAC01004740.1:1272256-1297141 GCA_013399225.1 Rhipidura dahli | reverse complement strand
TTTTTTTTTTTTTGGTCTTGTTGAAGAGACCACTCTTTGGAGCAGGAATCGAAATTAGGCAGAAAAACCACCTCTAGAGTTATATGACATGTGCAGACTTAATAGAAATTTGTCTGCATTTGGCCGAACTGAAGCCCCCTAACAACCTGCAGTTTTGATTAGTAACTGTGAAGCTTTTGTGCTGCAGTTATGAATGAAAATGCAAAAGCATTTTCAGTTGGGACTTTTTCTCTTTGGGTTTTGTGTAAATGGAGAACTCAGGAATGCAGGAGTGCTTGTGGCACTGGATACATACACTGTGACTCCAGGCAAGGACTCTGCTCACACTGGTACATCAAGCACCTCTCTCTGGTGCATAGTGCAAAAAACCAGCACTGGGGTCCTCATGAACAGCCATCAAAGTCATATCAACATCCTTTGGAAAAAGAACCACAGGTTCATCAGAGAAGAAAAAATGCTAACTGTGCTCTCATGGTGTGCCCTGGGGGAGGTGTGCCCTGGCTACCTGTTTGCCATGCTTGGCTTTAACTTTCTTTGTTTAGTGGTGACATTTAGCATTTATGCTGTAGGGACTTTTTATTTTTGTTGAGTTTTAGGTTGTGTTGGGTTTTTTCCTTCCTTTCGTTCATAGCTTTGTGTTTGTTTGCCTTTTTTGGTTTGTTTTGTTTTGTTTTTATAAAAATAACTCACCCCTCCAGGTGCTTAGTTCTCAGATCATGCAGCAAAGCTTAGGTATCATTTGCCTCCAGCTGTGAAAATTTATCTCCTCTACCTGTTCTGTTGCTATTTTCTCTACTGGTTTACTTGATGTTGGCATATGTCAGGAAAATTTCCTGAAGACTTTAAAATTCATTTATGGACATGCAGTGTTTGAAACTCATTGTATATTATTTTCCATTGCTACTTGTATTCAGAATAATAAGCCAATTTTTTTTATTCATTAGAAGTATGTTGATAATTCCAAAACAAACTTTGCAAAGAAAGAGAATTAGTTCAGCCAAAAAATACTCTCTCTCAAATGTGTGTCTTGTCCTTAAATGTAAATATGAGAAGGAAAAAACTTAATTGGCTAAAACTCTAGGTGAATATTTCAAAGGTTTTTTTGATTTATATTGCCTCTTAGTACAAAAATGAGCCATGAAGTACATTTAAAAGAACTGCCCTATAATACAATTGCCCTCAAAAAAATTAGCACTGCTATAGATAGAAGCAGCATATCTCATGTCTTCCACACAATAGGGTTAAAAAACACAGTGTGCTTTTAAAAGGAAAGAACATGTGGGAGGGAATGCAGACTGAGGAGGAAAAATACATCTACCTATGCATTTCTTTTTGATCTAAAACATTAGTTGAGAACTTTCATGGGATTTGAGGGACTATTATTCCAAAAATTACTGTCACAAATTTTTACTTACTTTAATTTTATCATTTACCAGCTGTGGAACTCAAAGTAACTTTAAGATACTAATGAAACATGCATTACATACAAAACTTGGTAGAAACTGTTACCTCTGTATTTCAGATGATGAAATGGAGGTTAGATGTACCCAAAATGATGTTCAAATTGCGCTGCTTGCTTTTGCTTCTTCCCTGATAGCAAATCCTTTCATAGTCAAAGCCAAGCAAAACAGACTGAAGAGGAGACATCACCAGGCAGTGGAAGGGAGCAGTTGCTTTGTGTGTTTCTTTGGAAGAGGACCATTATATTTACCTACCATCATAGAATCATAGAATGGTTTGGGCAAAAGTTTTGGAATATTAAAGATCATCTAGCTTCATCCCTGTTGCAATGGACAGGAACACCTTCCACTAGACCAGTTTTCTCAGAGTCCCATCCAACCTGGAACACTTCCAGGGATGGGCATGCCCCATGTCTCTGGACAACCTGTTCCACTACCCTCACAGTAAAGAATTTCTTTCTAATATCTTATCTAAACCTCTCTCCTTCATTTTGAAACCATTTCCCTTTGACCTGTACATGCTCTTGTAAAAAGCCCCTTTCCAGCTTTCTTGTAGGCTCTCTTCTGGTACTGGAAGACTGCTGTAAGGTGTGCCCAGAGCCTTCTCTTTCCTAGGCTGAACAACCTCAACAGTCTCAGCCTGTCTTTGTAGGAGAGGTGCCCCAGCCCTCTGATTAACTTAGTGACCCTCCTCTGGACTCATTCTAACAGGTCCACATCTTTCTTTTGCTGGGGACCCCAGTGTTAGATGCAGCACTCCGAATGGGGTCTCCTGAGAGCAAAGGGTGAGAATCACCTCCCTCAACCTGGTGGCCACACTGCTTTTGATGCAGCCCAAGGCACATTTGATCTTCTGGAACGTGAGTTGTTGATGTGCATCATATCCAAATATCATTAAACCATAAATATCTGCATTTGACATGGAATAAAAATGAGCTGAAATAAAGAAGAGCCTCTTATTTTAAAAGGGAATGCATTGTATATAAATATATTACATGTGCAGGTAGCTACAAGTCTTATAATAACCAATGAGAATTTCCAATTTTCTTTCAGAATTTTTTTGTTCAGTTGGACAGTTTTACCTACTGGGATTCATATACGCTCATGGTATTTTGAATGAATGCAAGGGCCTTTTTATATATAGAGATCAGCTCCAAAACATGAAGTTGTTCCAATCCATAAATAGACTTTGAATTATCTTGAGAAACATACAAGCATTTCCTAGAAAATTCTTCCATTATTTTTATATAGTTATGATACACTTTTGTAAATTGAAAGTTTGAAGTTATAAATAGCAGACAGAATTGATAAGGACAGGAAGAAAAAATGTAGAGGCAAAAGCCAAAAACTCAAGAGGAATTTGATAGTTACATGTGCAATTTTCAAGAGGACTTTTCAGAGAAAAAGAATGTTCTGCTCTCATAAGAGTGATCATAAATAAATATTAATTTTTGTTATGAGAAAAATTATGGTGCTTTTAGCCATCATAAAACAGCTTAATACAATGCTATGAATTACAATAGTTTTAATTTTGTTATTGTAATCTCTTCCATTTGATGCCTTAAAAGTTTTTCATTAAGTCAATTAATAAAAGCGGAGTGAGTCAATAAACATGTAATAACAGTGCTTGGATTAACACATTTTGAAATTAAGTAGATTTATATAAGAAAATAGCACTACAATAAATTTAATTAACAAGCCTGTTCATGTTCTGTGTTGTTATTAAATAAAAGCCCTGTATCCATATTCTGTGAAAGAGGAGTCTTGAATTAGGCAAAAAACATGCTTAGAAAGCATTTTCATGCAAAACTTTTCTTTAATCTGAAAATATCCATTAGGCAATTCTACACATCGCTGACTGCTGGATCTGTGGGGTGAAAATTATAGAAACAGATGAAAGTATCATTTGCAGTAGAATATTTTATGGCTGTGGCTGTCCCAAAACAAATCAGTATGACTTTCTGCCCTTCATAAGAAAGGTCCAATCAATGAATAGATGAGCTTTTGTGTGCTACTATGTTTCAACAGGTATTTTTATCACACTTTGATGAAAGAAAAAATCTTGCCATGAAAAATTGACTAGAATTTTAATTTTCAATTCAGAAGTTCAAATCAAACCTTTTTCCATTTTTAGTCTTTATACATGCATTTTACCAATGACACTCTGCAAGGCTTCGTGTTAATTGTGAAGCTGGCCTGTTTGTTCTTAGCACATACTGTGTTTTAAATCCCTGTTTCTATCAAAGACCAACAGTGTCATCTGATGAATCAAGCAGAATGACATGACACTTCAGACAGACTTACACAGCCTGCAGTATTTCGACAGAATGTGAGCTAGACTGTTGTGCATGTTTCAGCTCCTCTCTTCTTCAACTCCCTTGAGGAGAGTGGGTAAAAACATCTCAGCACTCACTTAAACTGCTCTAGTTCTCTCATGTGACTGAAAAATAAGTTAGAGAATGAAAGGTTGGGCTGTTCCCAGAGTACCAGAGAAACTGAAAGATGCAGTAATTTTATTTCTGATCTACATCATTTACTGTAGGTAGTTTTTGTACTAAACCCACTCTTCATGTCCAAAGGTGCATCAGAGAGAAAGCAAGTCAAAACAAAACGCCTTAACTTCCCACAGAAATTGGTCTAAGCACTATGTCATCAACCAGATTCATACAAAAACTTTTGCTCTGACAGGAAATATCATTGCCTTCCAACATTACCATATGCTGGGACACTGGGGGTGTGTTTGGATCCAGCCCCTGAAGGGGCTGCAGTTTTCCATGTCATGTCCTCTTGGCATTTTGCCATTAGAAATAGGAAGGCAACATTTTCTGACCTCTGAAGTCATATTCAGATGGCTGTATAGCTAATTGTGACAGCACTTACCCCACTCTGCAGTGTCCCTAAGTCAGGGATGAAGGCTTGGCACTGCTGCATCACTGCTGCCCTGTGCTACACACTCTGCTGTATGAAAAAGTCGTGATACACTCGTACCAGCCCAGTTCTGGTACATGACCATGGTCTGCAGAGCTCCACCAGTGGATATGAAGATTTTGTCAGACAGACCTCACAAATGGTGATCCTTGTCTGTGTGTCATTTCTTCTCTTCCTTCAGCCTGCACCCTATTGCAATATGTCCTGGGTGAATACCACAGCATTTGGAGCTCAGGTACATCTCTGATTCAGGACAAGCCAGGGAGTGAACCACCCTGGTTCACTTCAAGGTTTTTGGTACCTTCAAATGGACAGGCACACAGATCACTTTATAGGTTTCTGCATTTTGGGTCATAGCTGAAACCATGGCCTTTGTACGGATTTGATTTTTTTCTTGATAAGTTTGCATTTCTATGAGAAAAACAACATATAGCCTTGTGCTGCAACACGGTCCTAAAAAATCAATCAATTTACACAAATTGAGGACACAAATTTAGAAATTATGGTAAAATTGTAAGAAAACCTCACATGGACCAACTCCCCACATCTTTTGGTGACATAATTCCACTGACTTCAGAAAATATTGGCTTAAATTAAGCATCAATGCTTTGATCATGATCTTCCACTCAGAGCAAGCAAATGACTCACAGCAGTTAGCTTGACAAACAAAATCACGTTTTGCTGTCACGAATAATTAGTGATTAAGCTGTGATGATATATTTGTTTACCATCTTGATTCAAGGTATGGTTTGAGCCTGTAGAGCGCAGCCTGGCATTCGTTCATGTAGCACCTCTCAGACAGATCACTTTGTAAATGTGTACATAGTAATTTGTTATTTATGCTGTGGTACTTAATTTACGTTGTGTTTTTTCTGCTCTGTTTCATTACATTTGGAAAAGATTAAGATTAGAAACAAATACCAGTGTAAACTGAGGCTTGAAAAAACATTTCTGACATTTTCTCTTACAAGAGAGGAGTCACCTGATCAAAAACCATGATTCATATTGTGTGAATAAATTTAGTCGTACAGAATATTAGAACAAAGCTTGTTTTGCTTGAGCAGATGTTCATGAGTAGTTTCTTTCTCCCTGTTCTCCCTTAACAGAATTTTAGTTAAAACACTACCCTATGAAGGTGAAAATATTTGAGTTTTTACAGAACATATGATATGTACTTCAATGCAATTTCAAGAGGTAAATGTAAGTTTTCTTCTTTTTAATATTTTTAAATAGAGTCCAATCTCTCCTGCTTCTTACTTATCACTATTTTATGGACATACAAAAGAAATTTGAATATTTATGTATTGTCACTTGAAATTAACTCTTCTCAGTTATTACTTCACAGTCATAATGAGGTGATAATGTGTCTTTGTATCATTCAAGAGCCAGCTGGATGATTCTTGTCCTTCCTGCAGTAGCCTGATGTTAATTCAACCAATGGTTTTGATGTGCAGAGAGCAGTATTTGATGTTTGTTAATTTATTCTATGTGACTTGCTTATTGTGGCATAGTGAGTTTGGATGACTGCTACTTCAAAATGAATATAGTAGTGCATTTTCATATCATTTGTTCCATCTAGATCACATTTTACTAAATCCTGTTTAAGTGATCATAATGATTTATTTTCCATTAGACATATTTATTCCTATATGCTTTCTCTCTTTTGCTCCAATTTATGAAATCTCAAGCTATTAAAGCCAGCATACAGGAAGGTATTCAAACAAGGTTTTTAAAATTGTAATTAAAATAAATAATGAAGTACCAGACTTAGAAGATTTGAAATGCAAGGGGAAAGGAGAAAAACAGGGCTTCCTGACATCGGGATAATTAAGCATATTGTAGCCTGAAGAGATGAAGAGTGGAGTTAATAACATACCACAGCTGTTCCTTCAGCTTTGTGCTTTTTCTAGCAGCCTCATTTTACCTTCTTGCCTCATAGTCAGTGAAGACTTAATATGTTGATGTATTACTGATGGTGTCTCTGACATGAAGAACTTTTCAGTGAGACGAAAAGTGGTGTAATGTTAGTTAGTGAGGAGGTAACAAAATAAATTCTTCTTACACTCCTCTGATATATGTGCTTGAGATGGTTTACAGATGGGATTTCTGAAATTTTTGCTCTATTACCGAGTAGGCTTTTTTTCAGCTTGTGTTCTGAATTGATGCTCTGAATTGGTCAGAAGAAGGAAATAAAAGGACATGTCTAAATTATGAGGCTTTAAAGAGCATGAAATTACTGCAGCAATTCTTAAATTGGAACATTTTATTCTTAGGGTATTTTCCTGGTTTTCTACTTCTATCTCTTTTGTCAATTCTCTAACCTTCACTTTCTTTTGCAACAATTTTGATTTTGCAAAAGAAGAATGATGCAAAATTTAGGGGGAAAGAATGCTACATCAAAAATATTTTTAATTGCTTTCCTTGTGGTTTATAATGAAAAAGAAAACATTTCAAAAATTTTGATGACTTTCAGTGTTCAATTAGAAAAAATACTTTCTCTTTATTCTTCTATGTGTACACTTTATTCCTGAATTTGTGGACTGTACAGTGGTCCTTATCCATGGCTGTCAATTTGTTAGTTCCCTGATATCCATTTTCCTGAAATCCTCCTGAAAATTCTCTTAGCTTTCAAATGATATGAGGCAGGAGAAGTTGTGGAGCAGGACTGCCAGAAACCAGGTAGTGGAATTCTGAGTACAAAGTTTAATAAGTATGGAAACACTAAGCTGTCAAGTACAATATTTTACCAGAATTTGTAATGTCTTATTTTAGTGCAGCAAGTGCAGCAAGGTAATCAGGTGCATATCTTTACCTTAAATTGTCTCTTCTATGCAAGATGAGTAAAAAAGTGAGGTTTTTAAAAGCAGTTCTGAACAGAAGAAAGTATCAAATGTGCAGAGTTTTGGAAAAGAAACAAAACAAATATGGCTGCATCGATTTTAGTAAATAAAAAAGAGCCAGGGATCACCCTTTGACCTTGAAGCCAAATGGCACAATCTGACCAGAACTGAGCCTCCCAGGGGTTCTACATATCACCCACCTAGGATCAATATGCTGTCATTTTTTAGGGCAGTTTTGTCAGTTCAAAGTTTCTGAGATAATGTAAATAATTGCTCGTCATGGTTTCTAACTCTAACCTGGGAGCTTGAGTATCATTGATGTTTGCCATGTAGATGAATCTGGGTGTTAATGGGTATAAATTGTAATGTTGGAGAAGCATGGAAAGAGCCTGTTTGGGTTATGTCTTAGTAGTGGATACCTATGTAAGGTATTTGCTCTGACTCAGGCCTGTGCACCAAGACAGTGGTAGTTACACGGTCCCAAACCATGTACAGAGTTTGAACAATCAGCAGACAGTGAGTCCTCTGTCCATCCTTTTTATTCAGCAGTAGCTGAGTAGACTGTAAGAGGAGCTAAAAATACTTCCTCCCAAGATCAATGTGCATGTGCTGGGGTAAAAGTTTGACCTGTCTGATAGCACAAAACACTGTGCTAAATGTCCTAGTGGTCTACTGGACTGCCCAGTAGGAGATTCTTCACTTAAAAATCCACTTTCCCATCTTCTGGGCCTGCTAAGCTTTCATCACTGAATATGGCTGTACCAAAAACTAATGATGGCTGTGAGAGAAAGTTGCATGCCTCAGAACTGAGCTCTCAGGTATTGTTTCATTTGCAGGAACAATTCACTGGGAACTGCCTTTAGATGGAATTTGAACCCTTGCTCATTTGATACTGAGACCTTTCTGAATTGTTTTAAATTAAGAGCTGTGGGGTCATAAATTCTAAATAAACGTATTTTCTTATCATTTAAATGGCATTAGTAGGATAATTTTAATATATTTTGATAATTTGCTTTACAGTTTAAAACAACTCAGAAAATTTTTATTTGCTTTATATTATTTTGGGGGTCATTACAAGAATATTTCAATTCTGTCCCAATGTATTTTTTACCTAACAGGTTACGTTTTTCCCCAAATTACCGACTCATATGTGCTTCTGAGACACAATTTTTCATCAAAAGGGTTTAATTCCCTTAGCATGACAATTAGGTTGATTAGCTCTAAGTGTAGACAGATCCAGCCATGCTAATAGAGTTAATTACTTCTGTTGCATTACAATGGTTTGGAGGGATTTGCCTAGGCACTAGATGTGTCATTTTCCACAGCTGTCTGTGGGCTGGAAAGTGTTGGACAGTCTGATTAGAACGATGATTAATGTCTAGAAGAACTCTGCCAGACATGTAAAAGCCTTTGTATCTCGGCATATTTGGAGGAAATTAAACAATCTGGCATATTTTTCTTTTAGATAACAATTCTCTCTGAGATGTCTTGAAAACTGGTGAACACATCAACAAAGGATGTCCCAGTCTGTTTGGCAGAAGCTTGCTGTGTACTATTAGTGGTCAAAAAAACATCTAAAGAAAATTTAGGATGTGCTAGACTTAATAATTCTTTGACCATTTATTAAACCACTTGGGTAAATAAGAGATTTAGAGAAGAATTGAAAAGTTATATAAAATCAACAGAGATAAACAGAAAGATTGTTCTGTGGACTGAGAATCTTGATGGGAGCCAGACTGATGCAGTAACATAAGACTGCAGGGGAGCAATGGCTGAGACTCTTGGAGGAGGCTGCTGGAAATTCTGCCTCTGACTTTTGTTGCTTAAATTCTTGATAAGGTATGGTTGGAATTTACAACTGTCATTTTCTAGGAGGATGGGCTCCAAATCTTGTGGAACCAAAAAGGGAACATACTGTAAACTAACCTTGGGGAAAAAATATGCAGAAAGCTAAAAGGAAGAGTCTGTAATGGCTGAAGACACCAACAAACTAAAACTGCTTGAAATAGTTAAGAAAACAAACCTCTTTTTTGGGTTAGCACCATAATTATTCATAAGGGAGCTCATTCAGAAAATATTAAAGAACAGAAGATTTGGGACAAATAATTGATTCATTGGAGAAAAAAAATGGGAGAGAAATCTTTGAATTTATTTATGTGCGTGCATTCTGCAGACTTGAGAATTCACACACAAGGGTACACACCGTATAACGAAAGGGACATTATTTGAAAACATATCTTGGGTGGCTCATGAAATATCAAAATATCAGTCTTATGTTGCAATGTTTAAATATATTATAGTTGACTCATTCAATTTCTAAGCACTGACATCAAAAGCAAAAAAGTAAAACCCACATAAAACCAAGTTAATATAGATGTCAGGAAGAACTGTGATGGTCTAGGAGAATGCCAAAAATAAGCTGACAATCTTAAAAATATATGTGTAGAAACATAAGAGGTATGGCAAAAAAAATTACACTACAACAATATTTAGAAACAGTTGAAGTGCTTTGTCCTCAAGGAAAAAGAAATACATTCACAAATGTTGCTTGCACAGAGGATCATTAATGTTATCATCTGATCTTCTTCGTATTTTAAACATAACTCCTTGTTTTGTAAATTACAACTTTCCACTTTAAAAAAGGGATTCTTTCCAAATATCGTTTTCAAAGAATCTAATTTCTTTTTGCTTTTTTTTGCTTTTTTTCTCCCCAGAGTTATTCACTTTTATCAGGAAAACCACAAAAAAATCTGAAGTTAGTATAAAAACTTGCCGTCTCATCCAGCGGCTGACCATTCCAAGCGTTCACCAACCTGGGAGGAATGCCAAGACGGTTGGATTTCTCTTAGGATCATAATCCTCAAAAAGGAAGTGAGAATAGCAAATTTAGCAGAAGTGAACCAGAATTGTGATCCTCATTATTCTTCGGGGAAACATTGCAACAATATTCTAAAGTATTGTAGTGCAGAAAAGGGTATTGTTGGTGACTGAAAGACTGTCTTTGGGTAGGTGTGCCCAGAAACTTCTACAAGGTGGTGAGACAGTGCCATCCATAGGAAAAGGAGTGGCCTGGAAGGCAATGTACAGTCTTTGAGAAGACTTGCAGTCACGTCTCATCCTCTAAAGCTCTCAGAGGAAGAATGAGTTCAGCTCTGTTTGCTGCAGAGCGTGTCCAGGGGCACCACAGCTGCAAGAACACAGATACTACCTGGTGTAAAAGAACCACCAGAAACAGAGCACGAAGCAGAGGTCTTCTGCTGTTTATTGCCTGCCAAGGCTAATCCTGGAATGAACCCTGCTGCTTCTCACCTTCACACATCTCAATCACCACTCTGCGTGTGTCTCACTTATATTTTCCATTCTTTCAAAATGCTAATGAGTAATTGTTAAAATTACTGGTGCGAAAATTGTTGCAAAGTGTAGTTTTCAAAGGCTCAGAATTCAGATGACTCAAACTTGATAATTTTTTCTTAAAAACCTAATTTTCATTGAGGCAACTGCTTCTATTATCAGTCTTTCTCCATTTAATTTATGTTGTTTAAAATTAAGATTTTTTAAAAATAAAATGTATATGGAAAATAATTTCTTTTCTACATATGAAACTGCCAAGTGATTTTATTCTCCTTCTCTATCACTCTCTTTTATTAATCACACTGAGATTTCCACTGTATCTGACATGAAAATTAGTGTTATTCTGCATCCACTCTGAATTTTATGCAGTACAATTATGTATGTATTTCTTGATGAAATGTTCAAATTGAACATTCCGCCCTTAACTGCCACTTTTCTCCTTTGCTGCCTCTATAAGAGACAGATTCTGTAGTGACTAACTCCCTTTCAATGAAATTTTGAGCACCTGCAGATTGCTTAGAAACCAGTGGATGTTAAACATTCAATAACTTGGTTTTTAAGGACTAGAATATTAGAGCTTTTTTTTCCCCTTTAGTGTCAGCTCTAAGGGCAATGTGTCACATTAAAATAATAATACCTTAAAATAACAGATATCACATGTCTAAATTCATGAAAATGCTAACATGAAATGTTTAGTGATTAGGTTAATTCAGCTTCCTTTACTTTTATAAAATAGTTTCAATGTCTTTTGTTTTATGAGAAAAATTTTAAATGTCCCTAAAGGCAGATGAAAAAATAATTATTCTTTCACTTGTCTCTGCTGGTTTTGTCTAGGATAGAATGAATTTTCTTCATGGCAGCTGGTATGAGGTTGTGTTTAGGATTTTTGTGCTGAAATCACTGTTAATAACACAAGAATATTTTCATTATTGCTGAGCAGCACTTACAATATGAAGGCTTTTGTTCTACTCACCCCATCCTAACCAGCAAACAGGCTGGAGGTGCACAAGAAGCTGGGAGAGGACAGCTGACCTCAGCTGACCAAAGGGATATCCCAACCCATATGGCATCAGCACATAAAAGTGGGGGAAGAAAGAAGGGGAGGACATTTGGAGTGATGCTATTCGTCTTCCCAAGTAACTGCTATGCTGTGGAAAGCAAGTTGCTTAAAAATTGTAGCAATTTTTTGGTGTGAAATCTTTTTTTCTGGAAATACAAAACTGAGCAAGGATCTAGATTTGTTGAATGAGAGAAGAGTGAAATAACAAAAGATACTCAGTATGCAATAGGGGAAGTGGGTGAAAACAGAAGGAAACATCCCTGCTGTCTAGGGATGTGTCCTACCAGTGTCTCACTTCATTTCATTCCTTACCAGGAAAGACTTCAGAGATCTGCTCCTGACCTGAGGGTCACTTGTATCACTGTGCTGGTTTGTTTAATTATTGGGCCGTGAGAAAGGCATGTGCCTAGAAATGCCTTGTCTAGCACCAGCTGGGTACAGCTGGGTATCTGAAGGCGATTTTCTGGGGAAACAGCTGTGCCCGTTAGTCTAGAAATTCTTCCCATGGTGAGATGCTATGGCTTTCTTCTTCATGGCTTCTATTTATCAGAGAAGAAATGATAACTTTTCCACTCAAAATGATCAACTACCAAAAGACACACCAGTGACACACAGCTGAACTTAATGAAAGCTGCCACAGGACCTCAGGATTTCTTATTTGTTCCAGCAACAGCGGTGTGGTTTGAAGCCTGGTCATACAGGAATGAGAGATAGTAATTATAAAGCCAAGAGATGAAAAGAACTTTTCACGCTGAGGAAAAGGACTTTTCACGCAGAGGAATGACCTTTAAAGCAATTCAAGACAAACCAACAAAATGAGACAGACATAAAAAGAGACTTTTACCATATATTCACTGGGCTACATTTCCAAAGATGCAGAGGCCAGAACTTTAATATGCTGGCCTTTACCTTCTTCATACTACCTGGAGAACTGGGAGGAAAACACATGGTTTGATTTATCAGAAGACAAGCTGTCCAGCACAAACAAATCAAAATTCCCTATATCCATTTCCAGTTGGAACAAACAAATTGACGTTATATTAACAGTTTTGCCTTTAAGCACTCCCCAAAAATAAAACCCCCAAACAAACAACAAAAAAGTATTTTTACTATAATTTTCACCAAAGTTATTCCCTATTCTATGGTACTTTTTCAAAGTTAGAATCATTTTGACTACCTCGGTTTCTCAATTCTCTTAAGTACTTCAATTTTATAGGGTAGAGTAAAAACGAAACAACTGCTGCTGCTCATCCTGTGCTTCTGTTAGCACCCAGCTGTTCACCAACAGCAGGGAATCTGACTTAGGGCATCTGATTATGACCATGTGATATTTTGCAAACTGAAATATTTGTCATCATAAAAGCAAACAGAGGTGGTAGCTGGACCCATGGAGTGAATATTGGTACATGCTGACATGCTTTATCACCTCATCATTTTTCTGTCAATTTTCTGAGACTTCCAGCTATAGTTCATGTTGGTTTTTATTTTTCAGTCTTCAAATCACAGAAACATGGTGGCCATAAGGAGACCATTCTGTTCACCTCTAAAGAGAAATTAATGTTCTCTGGAGAAAAATCTTTGGTTTAAGAGTAAGCTCAAAATTTCATGGCTAAGAACAAGTTTACACCAGCAGAGTTTATCCATCACATGGAATTTGTCAAGACCTGGACCCTCAAATAATTTGTGTTATTTGCTAGATATTTCGCTCAAAAATAATCTGCAAATTGCAGAAAAAGCACAAGTAAAAGTCGTTTCAATAGGAAACTTCCATAGGAGAGAGGTTTGTCACTAAAAGAGGAAGCGTCTCTGGAACATACTAAACCAATCTTTATGCCTTTAGCACATATTCTAAGAACTCAAGGACTATCAAGTGAGATAGGTGAAGTTCCATAAATAAGTGCCTAAACACAGAGTTCACAGACCATGTTTTCTAGACTGTGATATTTTTATCTCTCCCACACTGTCTTCAGTCAGTCTATACGCTTCCTGGAAAGGCTTTCCAGAACTGTTCCAGACTGCACACTGCCCTAGATAAAGCCATGCCAATGAAGACTTCATTTCCCTAAATAAAACAAGAGTTCTGTTGAATTGTTACAGAATTGTGCTTGGAGGGAAAGAGTATCACCGTTTTAGATTCATCTTCAGCTTGTAATACATGTTACCAGCAGCTCTAATCATGAAGAGGAGCTGCCCAACTTCTTCTCCAGTTCATGTTGTTGTGTGTTTTGTGTAGAACTTCACACTTATCCTATTTGAGTATCCTATGTTTTTTCAGCCCACTTTTGATCTTGCTAAGGTGCCTTTGAATTCTGCCAGTGTCTTGGTAGTGTCTTTCTCCCTACTTGGTGTCTTTTACAAATGTAATGAGCATCCACTAGCTCATCATAGAGTCAGTAGGGAAAATGCCTTGATGAAAAAGTCTCTTGATAAATACACACAGAATGTCAATAAATCAAATTCAACAGAAAACTATTAATAATTACATTTACAGCAATAAGTCAAGTTAGGTGAGTTAAGGTGTCAGAAGTTCAATAACTTCTGACACCTTAACAGTTCTTCAGCTTGGATTGTACTGCTCTCCTCCCCTTTTAAGAATATCATGTGAAGCATAGTACAATTCATTTTGTTCCAATTTCAATGTCTTCAGTACAGATGTTTATTTTCTTCATGTTGCCTTTATTGTTTGCAGAGAGCAGGTATTTTTAATGCACAACTCTTTTGATCAGTTCTGAATAACTTTCTTAAGATGATGTGAGTTGCTTTCAGGATTATAGTTTCTCTATTCACTCTAAGAAGGAGCATTAAAGTGAATGTCAATCTCTAGACTGTTGTGTGAATTTTGGCTGAAGTCTCACAAGTGTAACCACACTCAGTTTACATCTATCACCTGCATTATTTACAGAGCATCTCACAAAAATTACTTTTTGATAAAACTGATTTTATTTACAACAACAGACACCTTCCAAAACCTATTAAAAGAGAATTAGTGGACTCAAAACCACTTGCAATGTCAAAAATTATCTTAGGGATCTTCCTGTAAATATTTAGATAAGTAGTGGTTTAAACATGTATTAAGGACTCTTACAGATATGTCTTGGTTCTTAAAAATAAAGATTTTAAATTCTATTTAAATGCATGGCATAGAGAACTAAATATAAAAGAATAAAAATATCAAGTAAAATTTTTAAACTTAAGTATTACTTTTCCCCTTCAGCAATGTAGAAAACAAAATCCTGCATAAATATTTGTTTCTCCTGTGTTAGTCTCTCCCTTTTGGTCTATTTTTTTTTCTTGCTGCCAAAACACATTTTTTTCCTTAATAGGGGAGAGGGCAGAGAGGGAAAGAAGAGTGAGGGCTTCATCCTTTAATTAATCCATGACAGTGTTTTTTCCATAAAAAACAGTATTAACCTTTCATGAGACATCTTGTATTTGTACTTCAAAAATAAAATATCTTTTGTTGACTAACAGAAAACCTTTACATGCTTAAAGTTCTGTGTCCATTTTAGCTACAGCAATTAATGTTTGAGAGAATTGCATATTACCCTAGTGATTTGATGGCCTCAATATACAAGAAAAACAAGGTTTCTATAAGAAGTAACATTATTTATTAAGTTATATCTTTTATCAAGTTAAAACTGACAAGCTTGCAGGAAGTTTTCCTTCTCACAGGTTATTATTATTATCATCATCATCACCATCATTATTATTGAAATTATTATCATTAGTTGTATCCATACCAGCAACAGGTAAATTTCATGTGGTCCTGAAATAAATAGCTTTGTAAACTATGCACTCTTCACAAGAGAATCGTTCTATAAATCTTTAAAAATTCCTTACAATGACTAGTACATAATGCATAGTACATAAAAATGTGGTGATAAATAAGACATTTCTACCATATTTTGTGCTATAATTCACTTAGAGAAAGCTATATCTTATTTTTAGAGAGAGGAACATATCTGAAAAGTGCTATGAAAACTTTATTTCCATGAAACAAAACATGCCAATAATTATAAATGCCTCCTAATACCAGAAATATTGAAAGCTCTCCTTTCTGTTTTAACAAATTGTTATGGAGTTTTTTAATCAATTCCTGCAGTCCTAGTAAAAGCTGTGACTTTTTTTTTCAGAGTGCTATTACTAGAAGCAATTAAGCTGCCTATAATTAGACCTCTTATATTTTTTTCCAAGTTTATGAACATATATTTTCATTGATTGAATGAGAGTCCTGCACCATGAACATCATTGAGATTGCTTATTTAAACTAGCATTTTTTTTAGTTTAGTAGACTTTTTGAACTGGTATGTGTTTTCCTAATCCTACATTTGTACCTTTTAGAATATGCATAACAACAAAGAAAAATTAAAAAACCTACATGAAAGACAGCAAAACAATCAAAGTAAATGGTAAATCATTGGAAATAAATTCATTGGGTAATTACTCTCTATGAATAATGGCACACCTCTATTGGGGTAAAGCATCCCTTCTCTATTCATCACTGAAAATACAAAAAGCCTTTAAAAACAGCTTAGCCTAGATATCCATTAGTTGGTTTAAACTATGGGACATTAGTTTCACCATGGCTTTTCTGTGCCTATCTCGCCTAAAAGAGGAGAAAATGATGTTTTCTACTGCCTCAATATTTGTACAGATGAGAAATGGACAGGTCTCAGCTGAGCATGGCACACTTTTCTTCTGGAAGCAAAGAGGGACTTCAGGGATCTTCAGGAAGCTAAGGGTTCTCACTCTCTTCTCCTGAGATAGTAATTAGCATCTGCTGGAATTTTCCATCTTTTCATATTTATCTGAGCTTCCATGCAGGGAGAAAAAACAGATTCATCTTTTTTATCATTCTTTCTACAAACTCTTCTGGTCTCAAAACCCAACTTTTCAGATTTTTGTATGTCATCTGCTGCTTTATACAAATTAAGTAAGATTTCATTTAAAAATTTCTACAAGATCTTTTTCCCATTTTCTGTCTCTTTCTGGTCTTGTGGGTTTGGAGTTTTTTTGTTTATTTGGGTTTTCTTTTTTTCTTTTTTTTTTTAATTTTTTTTTGTATTTAGAAACATGACATAGAAAGTACAGAAGTATTCACATACTCATCTTGTGAAGTAGTTTTCAGTCTTTAAGCCTGCAGGAATGCTACTAGTCACCACTGCTTCATGCTCTCCTAGGTGGATGCTAACACTGCACATGGGGATCCACTTGGGAGTGCAGCAGATGTTACTGAGAGGAGGATGCTCCAGGTGGAACCATCTAAGATGCATTTTGAAGAGCTAAACAATCCCTGTGTTGTCAGCCTTGACTTCTGCAGCTGTCAAGAGAGTAAAAACCTGATAATGAAAGAACAGAGTTCTCGTTTCTGGGCAATATGATCTTTTAAACACTTTGAATATTCATTATGTTTGGAATTGCAAATATTTCCTGCACTTTATTCTTCTTTTAATATTTTTTCTTGCATGTGAGGCAATTTACTGTTGTTCTAGGCATTCACATATTGCCAGTATCAATTGCCTATAAACCAAAAACACCATTTCTCTTGAATACAGGTCTTATGTTTTCCTCAGGAAGTAACAGATTATTACTGCATCTGCAACAGACATAGGAGTGACAAGGCACCAAGTGACTTTACTGCATATCTTTTCTGATTGAAATTGGATTCATACCACACAGAACAGGGAATGTAACCTGGAACTGAAGTTCAATCCACCCATTCACACAGTCAAACAACCATGTGGAAAAAACCAATTATCTTCACTAACAATTCATTCCCAGAATCAAAAGACCAGATTCTCACAGTAATCAGGGCAATCTTCAGCACAGACCAAATTAATACTTGCATATGAGGATAACTAAGTGTAATTAATAAAAAGTATGGATTCACCTTTTTTCAGTGGAGAACATGCAGCTTTTCCTGTTATCCATTTCTCATAGGAAGAATAAATTTCCCTGTGAGAAAGAGGACTTTGAAATTGTTTTAAGCCTATTGTTTAATTAATTTAAGCAATTGATTAATTAAAAGAGACAAATATTTCATCAGAGGGTAGCTCAAGTATGTGAGAAACTGAGTGAATGTCCTAGGTTAAAAATAGATGTATTCTATTACCACCAGCTGTTATCTGTTAGCTGTTATCACCTGCTAACAACCCACCCTTGATAACAGACAATGGGCCATCAAGAAACCACCACATGACTCATGGACTTATCTCATCCTATTGTAAGATGCTCCACCCAGGAGGGGGGAGCCAGGAATTCCCACCTGGATATAAGCTGCCCTTAGAACTGCCTGGCCTCAGCCCTGTCTGCTGGGTGACCAGAGGACAAGAGCCACCACGGACCTTCAGCTGGAGACCAGACCTTCCATCGGATCATCGCTTCAACTGGATCACTTCATTTGGACTGCTGCACCACCCTAATAGGGTATCAGGTTGTATCTGACTTTGTCTGTGCTTCTTTCTTATATTATTTTGCTTGTTTCTAATTTTTTCTATTAATTTCCATCTTGATTCGTGACCTCCCACTAGTTTGTTTTCAAACACATACAGTGAAGTGCCAAGTTATTCTTCCATGAATATTTTAGTCTTGGCTTATGTGTGCAGAGCTTGTTCTCCTCAAGAGATCCATAAGCCCAATTGAATACAACAGCAGTGACCAACCTGCTGCAAGAAGCTGTGGTAGATGCCCCAATTGGGCTGGGCAGTGTCCAGGATCCCTCATTCACTTCTGCCTGTGGTTCCATTGTTCTGCACATTGTAACAGTCATGATGAGTCATCTAAAATGACTCATTAAGAGCTTCCTTTTTTCCATAATACAACATGGTTGAAAGAATATAAGATGCAAAATGCTACATGCTTGGAGCAGAATGGCTGGAAAGCTGTTCAGTGGAAAAGGATGTCAGACTGAAACAGCAGTGTGCTCAGGTGGCCAATAAGGTGAATGGCACCCCAGACTGTATTAGAAATAGTGTGGCCAGCAGGACCAGGGCACTGATCATTTCCCTCTGCTTGGCTCTGGTGAGGCCACACAGTGGACTCTGTCCTCAGTTTTGGGCCCCTGACTCCAAGAAGGACATTGAGGTGCTGGAGTGATGCTTAAGATGGCCACCTAAAAACAGAGGCCAGACAAGAATAAGGGAATAAAGGTAGGTATTGCTTGAAAGGCCTCCTAAGGTACACCCTGGGCAGTCAAAAGACTACACTCAAGATGGACCGTGGGTCACGAGTTCTTCATACTTTTATAAGTTTTGTTCATTTGTATATCAGGGTTAATTGTCCAATTAAAACCTCAGTTCATGATATAATCACCCCAAGTTTGCCTCCCTTCAGAGGCTTTTAGTTTACACATTTTGGGGCCTGGTGTCCTTGATGCAGAAACCCAGAGAGGTTTGTTATGTCCAACCAGCATGAAAGAACAGCAGCTAACAGGCCACAAGAAACTTCAGAGTTACACACTAGGCAGTACAGGACTTGAAAAATGGAAAAGTTAAAACCTAAAGCATCAGGAGCAGGTCCAGAGAAGGACAATGTAGCTGGTGAGGGCTTTGGAGAGCAAGCCTTATGTGGAGAAGCTGAGGAAAATGGTGTTGTTTAGTCTGGAGTAAAGGAGGCTCAGAGGGAAGCTAATCACTCTCCAAAGCTGAAAGGTGGTTGTAGCCAGCTGGGGGTCAGCCTCTTCGCCCAGGTAAGAAGTGATAGGACAAGAGGAAGCAGCCTTAAGTTGTGCTAGGAGAGATTTAAATTGGATATAAAGAAAAATTTCTTTCCTGAAAGGGAGGTCAAGAATTGGAATATACTCAGGAGGTGCTGGAATCACCATTCCTGGAAATGTTTGAAAACATGTAGATGTGGCACTTAAAATCATGGTGTAGGTGTGGACCTGGCAGTGCTGGGTCAATGGTTGGACTCAGTGGTCTTTTCCAACCTTAATGATTCTATGATTGTGTATTTTGTGGAAATGAGAATATCAGTGAAAAGCAAATGCTTGGTAATGCTCACTTCTTATCTTTACTTGTTCAGGCAGACAGATAGAAGACTGTCACCAGTGTCATAAATTATTCCTTGTGAACCAAATTATTGGAAAGACCCTCTAGGAAATTTTCTGGACTGTACATCTTTTCAATAGCAACCAAAATCTTGAATCTTCATTGCACCTAAAATCAGACTGGAATACTGTTCTCAAAATAGGAATATGACCAAAATCTTTACATCTTCAGGAATTGCATAATATGTGTTTTAGGAAAACACTCAAAGACACCATCGGGTTTTGCATTTGCCCTTCAGCCCCAGGACCGTCTTAACGTGGGAGCGAAATCCTGGTCTTGGTTTTGTCTAGTAAAATGCTATGAAGTGATAAAGAATATTATATACAGGGAAGAGTTACAAAACAGAGACTGCTTTCTAAAGAGCTAACTCACATCATTCTCTTTAAAAAATAACATTTGATGGGTTTTTGATTGTACTTTACAGACCACATTTGAAACGGCAGGAAAATTTGAAAGGAAAGTAGTTAAGAAAATAATTTTAGGATCAAGGCATCCCTTAGAATCCCACACATTTCAGATTGCTATGCCCAGAATTAAATGGATAATTTTATTAAAACTTACAAAAGCAGATATTATCAATTATCACAGTGACTGCTCACTGGCTGACTGCCCTGTGGGAAGAGCAATGCCTGGAATGTCTCACCATAATGAATAATCCAACAAAGATACATTTACACATTTTGTCCAAAGTGAACTAACAAAATTACCTGGACATTGACAGCAAGTGGTTCCTATTTTGCAATAGTAATTGCAGGGAAATACTTGCCTGTGACTAGCAGGAGACAACCAGACATCCATTGATTCTCTCTTCTATCACCCATTACGGAACTTGAGCAAGAAGTGTCCAAGATCTTTGTATAAATCACGTATACCAGCACCCTAAGACTTTAAACAGTTAACTAGTCACTGTTTCCTTAGTATTTCCAAACACTCATTATTTGCCTTTTTCATCTTTGATTTAGTTTCTAAATTCTTTGCACCAAAGATAATCTTTCTGTTTATATTTTTTTTACTTTTTCTTCTTTTTATAAATGATAATTCTAAATCTTACAATGCAACAATAATGGTAAACACAGTTAGTCTCACAATAGAGACTAAATAGAAAAAAAATTATTCTGTATAGTTTGCTAGTAAGCAATTAGAAAGAAAATCAATAACCAGCGTGGTTCCATATCCATTTCCTTCTCTAAAAACATTTAATATTTGTTTTCTGAATAGCACATTGATAGGCACTGGGATATTTGTATTGGATTTGCACAGCCATAAAGTCATATGTAGACAACATGCATTGTATTTCTCCAAATCAAACTCCAGTAAAGAAAATTGAGTGCATTAATAATTCTCCTTTCCAGTTCTGACATCCAAATTCTGTACTAAAGATGTTAAGCAAAGTAACCAGGATCAGAGAAGGAGAGAGTCAGAAAGAGATGCAAGAAAAAGGATATCCTGTTATTCTGCCTTAACCATCAGAACTGTCTCTGTCCTTTTTGTACTGGTGTAACTGAAGTCTACTATTAGAAAGAGTTAGACTGAAGTGGTATGATTTCAGTAAGATGCAGATATTCTAGTTGGATATTTAAATCATTTTTTAACAACAAAAGGGCAATAAAACTTGGAGTCTTCATTTATTTTCTGTGTTGAAGAGAGAAAATTCTGGATTACCGTTATTTCAACTGCGCTGTGGAACAGCTGTACATGGTACCTTTAATGATGACATTCAGTGAATGTAGCAAGCTTGGAACGTGGTTTTAATTCAGTACATCCAGTAATTGACTAAGTCACTGGTTTTGTGCAGATTATTTTGGCTTGTGAAATTACCAGGAAAGGTAAACACATTCATACCTGAAAGAGAGCTACATAAAGTAAGGGGGGAAAAGTCAGTAATAAAAGTAACATTACTTTGTCTTGATTGACAGCTTTAAGTTATCAAAATTAATTACATAATACCAATTCACCTCATAAATCATGAAGCAGACAAGAAAATCAGAACAATGGACATTGAATAACACTAACTTCATTAGTACTAATTTCAAAACAAATTTTCCACAAAATAGAAGTTTAAAATTCAACAAATGGATAATGGCTCTTATGCTTTCACTGTTGTCCTTTTTGCTTTTCACAAGACTTGGAAAATGTTTCCCACATCTATTCATGTGAGGAAATTGATAGCAACAACATTTCGTATCATTAGACTTTCTTTTATGGACTACTTAGTATGAACACTTCAATATTTTAAATATTGGTTGTTAAATAGAGTTAACCACTTTTCTTTTACATGATTAAAGAGTTTTTACATCAAAGCAGTCATGCATTTTTTCCTCATATTGTTTGCTTAAAATATGTTGGAGGTGTATGCAATTTAAAGCAAAATTATGTAAATTTCTTTGGAAAAGTTCTGGGCTCTGGTCATGGTAAAACAGAATGATTCAGAAGATACAGCTGTTTACTACTTACACTACTTTCTAGTCTACTCTTTTAGCCTTAGAGATCAGAATTCAAGCAGTAAAAGTCAATCTGGTGATATGCAATTGCTAAATTTTGTTTCACTGGGTAAGTATATTTTAGTCAATACTCTACAGGCAAAAAATCTGACTGATATTTCTATAGATGCGATGGAATATGAACTGTATCATTCTTGATTACAAAGCTCAATGAAAGATCAGAAATTCTGCTTGATCCTCCACAGCCTTGTATTTTTTTTTTTTTTTTTTTTTTTTTTTTTTTTTTTTTTTTTTGCTTTCTACATTATTCTGAAATTCTGATTCAGTAGCATATTTCAGTTTAAATAAGTACAAATAACCCCACTGGGCTGTTCAAAATCAGGGTCTTTTTATGCACAGAGTGCTGAAAAGCCATTTGTGAGGAATCTTTGTGGTGAGCTAACAATCAATTCATCTTTATAATTTCAGAGGAATGACAGCATATGTTGTTAAATTTAAGTAGGCATGGAAATATAGGAAGAAAAATTCTCATTATGGAACAATGCACATGCAGACATACACTTTTTAAGAAACCAGTAGCAAAGCAAAAAAAAAAAGCTAAATGTTTCTGAGTATGCTACTCACAGCCTAAGAAAGTTATTTCACTTTTCTTGCCAGTGTTACTTTAAGTCGTTCTTGTTTGTCTCTAGGGAGTATTACCAGGAGCAGGCAGAACTTTCCATTTTAGCAGCAGTGCTGGTATTTGATAGGTATCCTCAGGAGACAACATAGAGTGCCAGTTCTTCTGTGAGATCGGCTTAATTTCACTAATTTTAAGTCTAGAGACACCTTACACATCATTCTAGCTAACATGTTAGCTAGAATCTTAGAATCTTTCATCTTAGAGTTTGTCTAAGGTTAGGTCTTGTAGCTGCTGTAACTTACAAACTGTCTGTAGTCCTGGTTTTCAGATATCAAGTTTCAGTTATAAACCACGAGTCAACCAGAAAAGTCTTTAACCTTTCAGCCATTTTGTTCCTAGTTATGTATTCTAATTTTATGGCTATGAGACTTAAACAGATAAAAATCTATAAACTAGATATAAACCTATAACTAACTTTATAAAGTAACAGGTATGATCATACCCCCAGTATAAAATTAGATTAATTCTAGATTTGGTTCACTCCTGTTGGAGGCCAGGAGGTGGAGAATATTTCTTTACCTGATATACCTGATGTAATACCAGATGTTGGGGATCAGGAGGTGAGCAGCTCTCAACCTGACCCTGAGCCATCTGCAAAACCTGACCCTGAGTCAGTTGTAAAGCCCTCAGGCATAATTTATACCCCCCTGTACAGTCCTTTTTATAATCCACGGCTCTGGAATAAGCCCTCAACACTCCAGGAGACTTTACAATCTACTAAAGTCTGAGTTAGGACATAGAAATAGTACATAAGTTCTCACAGGGTGAAAAAAGTGAAGGTTTTTGAGATTGTTATCATAATAAGTTGATTAAAAGAGTTAAAAATTAAGATGGTGGTGTGACGCATTCCCATAACGCCTGTTCTGCTGTAAAATTATTGGCTAAACTCTATCACAATTCTGGTGTTATAAATAGACCTCTTACATGGACATTGGTTTGAATCTATAAACAATAAATTACATTAGATTTAGTACAAAAGGGGCTCGGGGAACAAGGAGCCATGGTACTCTTTCTACATTCTCTCCTTAGCTTTAGCTTGGCCCTGCTGCCTTGCTAGCTGTAATGCAGATAAGCTGGAATAAATAACAAAGAGCACCAGCATACAGCATCTTCGCTCTTTCTACCTGAGGTACCAGCACAGACAAAATTCCTTGTGTCAGTCCTGATAACAAGGCCAGGGTCTGACAACTCCCTTTCTACTTTCATTCTATCGCCTACTTAATGTTTTTTTTCTCTGCATCTTATTTCACGGGATCTGAAATTATTTCTCATATTTGGATGACACAGAAGTTATGTCTTCTCTTCTGTTGCAATAAAATCTTGTTGTTTTCTTGGGGTTCTTTTCTCCATTCTGAAGTATCAAAGATTAAGTACCTCACAGAGTTTCTAATGAGAGATTCATAACAAAAGAAATCCCCTAGAATTCAGTAAAGGAAAGAGACTTTCAGTCAGGGAAGATGTGATCACTGGTGGTTACAAAAGTAGTCAAGATTAGTAGGAGTTTTACCAAGCCAGACTCAGTGGGTGTATGGGCAATTGTGGGCATATAAGTCTTTAAGTCCTGTATGATTCAGCCTGCTCTTCCTGTCTCCTACTTCATCTCACTCATTATTTTATTCTCTCCAAATGCCCAGTATTTCTGTTCAAAGAGGCTTCTTTCACCTTTGTGCTCCTGCAAGGCCTGTTTTCAGGAAAGAATACAAAAGCATTGATTGCTAAATTGCCTGCAACCTTCCTAGAGCAGACCTGGAAACCTTCCTTATGTCACAGTTCTTCCTTTCCTAATGCCATTGCTCAGGACACAGGAGCATTTGGGGCACCTGAGCCATGTGTCCCCACTCCTAGCAGCAGCCCCACTATTGCTAATACCTCTCCAGCAATGCTGTAAGCAGAAGCAGCAGGGAGGGTGCTACTGATAGCTGCTCCTGTTGTGTACAGCTCCCACACTTGGTGTGGGGATTTCTCTCACCAATTTATACCTTTCTGAAAGTTTGTTCTGGCTTCCCTCCAAAGCACAGGATCCTCTTTACCAAGGGCTTTAAAGTTCGATTTTTATTTTTTTCCTCATTCTTCCC
>VXAC01004740.1:1194618-1272248 GCA_013399225.1 Rhipidura dahli | reverse complement strand
CCCCTCCCCCACCTCCTTAAAGTTATGAAAAGTAACTCCTGTAAAACATGTCCTCACATGCAACCCAGTCCCTCAGTCTAAAATCATGTGATTTCTCTGGCACTCTTGGCAGACCTGTTCAAACATCTTCATAAGTTTTTCAGCTGGTTTCAAGGTTTCAGGATTTTATCTAGGTGAGGAAAATATATTCATTGTTTTAAGTTCTGTAGTTTCAGTATCCCAAAGACCTGAAAAATTTATTATTTTATGTCATTAATGAAATTTTTATCTTCCTCTCTCTTTACTGTAGCTGCTTCAATTCCTTGCAGAAATATAAATCTCTCACAGTTAAAAAATAGTTTTCTCCACCTACGCTTTCTCCATCTTTCCTTTGGTTCCTTTCTGACTTTACTTCCCTCCTTTTTCTCATTTCTCTCTGACTTTCTGGTTTATATGCTTTTTATGGCTAAATTCTGCCACAGTAAGATGCTTTCCTATTCTCTGCACCACAATGTGAAAAGTCTTCTCTTTTTTATTTTTATTTTTTTTGATTGTTTGGTTGGAAACCTAGACTGAATGCAAGAAAACAGACTGTACTTTGTTCAAGCATTAGAAAACCATTAACCTGAAACAAGAGTGCAGGCAAAAGAAAGAAGTGAAACCACTTCAAAATAGGGATAATACCCACTTCCCTGAAGAATGGATACATTGCCTTTTAAAGAAATTTCTTTCTAGTGAGTTCTGTCAACATTTCATCTCATTTTCTCCTTATACCTACATAGTTCTTCTTTAAAAGCAGGGTATACCTGTGCTCTGCTATAGCTGCGGTGCAATTTCCCAATTTTAAATTTTTGTTAAAAGATTTCATTTTTTCTAAATGTTCCTTTTTGATGAAAATTCCTTCATGTTCATTGAACATCAGAGCAGATTCAGTAAAAAATTAAAAGGAAAAAACCAATAATATAAAACACATATACACATGCTCAAAAGTCATGTCAAGGTTCTATCTCCTATACTGAATACTTTATTATGGGTTATTCTCTCTTTTTACTTATAGAGGAATCCAGAGCCCCGAAAAAGAATTGTCTCACTTTCTTAGTGGGCAGTTGATTTGAGAAATGAGGTATATTGGTGTTTTATTTTGTTTGTGGCTCACATAACTGAATATTTTTTGGAAGTAGATGCTTGTTTTATGACAACAATGTAATTGTGAGTTGGCTTGGAGAGTTCCTTGAAAAGTTACATCACATGGGGATTTCATCAGTTCTTCTAACATACTTTGAACAAAACATTATTGGAAATGTCAGCTTTTCCTAGTGTTACTGAAGCAAGAAACAGATGGGAACATCATATTGTCTAGTCTGACCTTCTATATACCACAGGTCAATAAGTTTCACACAGATATTTCATAAAAGCTAAAGATTTATTTAAGCCAGAGGTCTCAGTCCTCAAATTGCTGTAAAGAGAGGTAATGACAGACCTAAGCACAATAAGTGCCTGAGGCTTCTTCATGGTTGGAAAACTGTTATGGTGAGATGATCCCAGCAGGCAAATCATGTCTGATATAGCAATGTTTCTTCCTTCTAAGCTTCTTCACAAAACGCTTTCCAAACCTGAGAGAAAATACTCATTTATGCAAAATCAACACCCAGTGTTATTCTGGGTAAATGAACTATGCATCACAGAGACTTTCTATTACAGAATTCTCCCACACTACTCATTATTCACCTTGATTTTATATATAAGTAAAAACCCTGCAATTGCTTATTTTTTTCCACTGCTTTGACTGGTCAATTTAAAAACAAATACTGACTGTGCTGGAAGCACTATGACTGGAGATGGAGATTGCCCTGGATGCTGCTCATGAGGGGAAGGAACCACAAGGTCCATCCAAGGGCAGATCCATCAGCGCCTGTGTGGTGGCTAAAGCAAGGAGGCTGTGCAGAGATTAAGCCTGTGTCAGTGTTTGCCATACTATTCTCTGGAACTGCATTCAGCTGGCTTGGAGCAGCCTCTGTCTGCACTATGAGACCCTCTGACCTTTTGAAATGTGGTGACTGGGTCCAGTGCATCTTTGGGGAATGATCTTCAGCTGTGCTAGCTCTGGAAGCACACCCAGGGTTTTTCAGAGATGGCCTTTGTTGACACCAAGCACAGCCAGTGACTGGTCTAAAAGTCTGGCTTTGTAAAACACTGACTCAGGGGGGTCAGGAGTATTTCCTAGAGTTGCTTGATGTGTCTATGTAGGTGCAATCTCAGGGACTGGAAAGTGTGATGGTGTGAAAGAGACTCTCTCTAGGTAGTAATTGGTGCCATGTGGGAGCTGCTATATCATTCCCTAGGAGCAAAGACGTGCACTGTGGTCTGGGATGGAGATGTTTAGAAAGATCTTCCAAGGCATGAAGTTTAATAACTTTAATTTCCATTTTATATTCCTCACTTCAAGATTTTGCTGCGTGAAAAGTGTTCTGTTGCTCATGTAATAAAATTTGGCTTTTTGTGGTTAAAGGCCTTTAGACTTTCTCTAGAAACCACGGTAGGAGAGACGGATCCACATCAAAGTCAGCCTTGCCCAACTGGTGTCACAATTTCTGTCAACTGAGAAAGACATGGAGAAAAAGTCACTAGAAGTGCCACAGGCCACATATATAGAGGAAAATATTCTGGACAGAACCTAGTTGCATCCCAAAGGTAAAGATTTGAAAGTTTTTGCCAAAAAATGCAGCTTCCTATTCTTTTCCAGCAACATAACTTATTTTTAGAAACAAAGGGCTGTAGGACGGTATTTAAGATTTTTACACTGGTGGGGGTAATCTGGGGTTTAACTTCTAAGGCCTTCCTCTTTTGAAAAAAATATATGAGGAGGAATGTAAGGAGGATTTACCATCAAACAGAATAGTTTGTAGTATATGAAGCAATCCCAATCCCATGTTCCACTCCTTCAGCTAAAAGTAGAGCTTTACAAATGGACAAATCATTTCCACTTGAGGCACAGCACTTTGGAGCTTTTTCTTTTGAAAAATAATGGACTGTGCACTTTTGAATTGCTGTGTGCCACAGCTCCAAGTGACTCTGAAAAGAGAAACCCATGATTTAAAAATTGTTCGGCATATCACTGTTTTGAGTCCTAAAGCCTAGCTGTAAAACATAGTGAATCAATAGGACTACTTTTCCTGGCAGGACAGACTTTGATTATGTTGTTTTATTGAAATTTGAAATGTTTGGGAAAATAAGTCTTAAAATGCTCTAAAACACTTTTTCTCTCATTTCAGATAGTTTTCTTTTCCTAGTGTAAGTGGCTGGGAATGAGAAATTTTTCTCAATACAAAGTAAAATTTGAGAGACCAGAGCTTAAGAGGCATGTCGAATTCAGAGATGTGAATAAAAGTGTACCACAGAATCTCATCTCAGGTTCACATCTCTCCTAAACAGACAATGGAGGCTGGTATAGAGAGGCATCTCAACAGTCCTTCTGCTCTCACAGCAGATGGTCAAATTCCTGCAACAAACAGCAAAAAGATCAAATTACATTTTCTTTCTTTAATTTTTTTGAGTATTAGAAAGGCAGTGCTTTACTTAGTTTATGAGAAATGCTGAGAAGGAAGCTTATTTTAGCAAGGTTTTGGTTTCATACCATTGCTGACAGGACAGTTAGCTACCTTTATCTCTTAATAAATGGATATCAGCATTCTTCCGCAAAATGAAGAATGTTCTTGCTTCTGACCAGTGTGATTTGCAGATTTAGGAGAAATGCTTTATCATCAAGGCTTGCCACTGCAGTGTTTAGGTTCTCTCACTGATCATCTGCAAGTGATAGCATTGAAAGAGACCTGGCCATTCCTTTCTCCCCTCTGCACTTCGTGTAATATTGCACAAAGTCTGGTACCTGTTGCATCCTGCAGAGCTGTTACAGATCCCAAAGAGACATTTAATTTGTATACAAAACCTCTTTTCTATGCAGCAGTTTCTACAGCTAATTAAACCATGAAATAAAAACCATAACAAATGCCAGGGCCCACTAAAGTTACATAAAAATAAATCTTATTCTGCTTAGACCATGATTTCTATGAAGTGGGTTGTATCTCAGCCCTGTGCAACCATGCAGCACTGCAATAGGAGATTGCCATTATCAGTAACAGGCCACAAGCTTTGTAAGAAATTTCCAAAATCTCCGGACTGAGGCTTGAAAGCCATGCTCAGTTCAAACTTTTCTTCACCTGCTGCAGCTTTGTCATAGTTGTTTTAACTATGACAATAAATTCTGTAATTTACATGATGTTTATGTCTAATTTATTTTGATTTTATCATCTTTGTATGGCACAACCACTGTTTTACATTGGTGGTAACAAGTAGCAATTTTGGAAAGCAGAATGAGATATTTATGATTCTGACATAATGATGTATTGTAGAGAAATACCTGTCTGATATAACAGCAGGGTAATTGAGTAGTGCAGCCGCAGGATGAGGCACAGACATGGGCAGACGTGCTTGGTAATGGAAATCCCGCAGCTATAAATACATCATTGATACTCTGTTAAAAAAAAAAGGCAAAAGTATAATTGTACAAAACTAGTTTCAAATGTCACAAAGACTACCAAGAAATAGTATCTAGCATGTATAAAATATGTCATATGTAGACCATGCATGTGTAACTTAGAGAGCAGATAAATTAAGAAAGAAAAAAGACTTAAAAATGTGGTAGCAAGAACTAATCTAGGAAGAATAAAGAAAAGTAAAAATAAAATGCTAGAAAAGTAAAGAAACTATCAGAATGAACATTACATTCCTCCCAGAAAATTACTCCATTTGCTGGCAACTTGAGTGTGTATAAAAAATGCAAGCTGTATTATTATTGTTTTTTTCCTCTACTATTCAGAATCTGGATGAATATTTACTAGTTTCTGAAGATTTCCACCATAGTAGTGTTACTATAGTAGCAGTAAATTATACACAGTATACACATGTGTATTTCTACTTTGCCCATAAACAATATTTGAATGTAATACATGCTCACATCAATAACAAAAGGCAGAGATTTCAGTGGGGTTCAGGACTTAGCACAGATCAATTTCATTCTACCTCAACTTTTAAATCCTATTAAGTTATGGGTCAATGCATGTCAGCCCAAACTTTCTTTCGATGTTGTCTGAAGCCTGGAAGGCTTTTTTTCCTTGTGGCAGCACTTCTGTAGCAGCTTTTAGTTGCTTCTGCCCCTGAGGCCTGTCCCTGGTCTCTTGGGAACCAGTGTCATTTCCCTGCTGCCATGGCACACCTTAAGGCATACTGAGCTCAAACCTTGACAATTCAGAAGTCCTGTGTGCTTCTGGAATGGCACACAGGCTCCCAGGTACCCAGCAGAAAATTACAGGCTGATGCCGTGCGCACATATAAAAGTGAATCTTTATTTAGGCATGGACAGTCAGTTTCATAGGATGTTAGGAACTGCTTCTTAAAAATAGTTTTTCTACATTATAAGTACCAGTTCTTCCTTCTCTAATTTATTTTATTTCTACTTTAATACTTTCCATAATGTAATATATTTCTACTTTATGGTAAGGTTTCAGAGTGTGACTAACTTAACACTGCTCTTAACCTTAATTTTTTTGAGAAGATGGCAGAAGTTTGATCTTTGAGTAACATTTCAAATCTGATTGTTTATAAACCATCTGTTTTATTAAAATTGGAAGCTCAGAGAATGACATCACAAAACCTATTATTTCCTTTCTTCTTTATTTCCCCAGTGAAAGGAATATCTTTTTCCACTTCAATTAGTTTTCAGTCTCCCTTCTGTAATACAATCAAGATGTTTCATGCTGGCCAAATTATTAGTGACAACTGACTGGCATATGGAGACTTGTATCTAAAATGTGATTTTACACACTGATTGAGTCCTAAATGCAGAGCAGTCTGACTTTCAATGTACTGGTCCAAAATAATTTCTGGTACTATGGGAATTCCAGTATTTTTTTGAACTACTGTTGACAGGATATTCTAAAGCCTATATTTTGTCTGGCTTCTAAATACTTTCCCTGGATGATTGTTCCACTGCCCATTATGCTGCTTGCTCTACCAAGCAGTACGTCTCTAAAAGATTCAGTTCTGTCAGCCCACCCTGAGCAGTGTCCTACTTAGTGAGCCCAAATCCCTGGGTCACATTGCAATATAGATTTTTATTGTATTAGAAACTATCAGGGTAGATATTTTTGTGGTTCTTGCAAGAATTTGTCCAGGGTATGTGACATTGAAGACAAATGGTGCAAAGATAAGGACATACAGGTCAGATAATGGAATTTAAATATCAAATAATTTCTTAAATGTTAAATTATGTGCTAATTAATGGAGAGTGAGCTTTACATTTCTATTTCTGAGACTTTTTTAACTAGCAAAATTTACTGGCTAAGATAAATCCTACAATAAAACAGAAACACAGAATCAATTCAGTTGGGAAAGACTTCTGAGATCATCCTTTGAGTCCAACCTTTGACATAATCAACTAGATCATGGCACTAAGTGCTACATCCAGTTGTTTCTTGAACACTCCGGGGATGGTGACTTCACCACCCTCCTGGGCATCTTAAACAATGCCAAAAACCCTTTTAGCAAAAAAATTCCTTCTGAGGTCCAGCCTGAACTCCCCCTAGCACAGCCTGAGGCCATTTCCTCTTCTCCTGTCACTTGTTGCCTGGGACAAGAGGCTGACCCCCATCTGGCTACACCCTCCTTTCAGGTTGTTGTAGAGATTGATAAAGTCCCCCATGAGCCTCCTTTTCTCCAGGCCAAGCAAATCCAACTCTCTTGGCTGCTCCCCACAGGACTCACTCTAGAATCTTCACCAGCTCCATTGCCCTTCTCTGGACTCACTTCAGCCCCTCAGTGTCTTTCTTACAGTGAGGGGCCCAAAACTGAACACAGCACTTGAAGTGTGGCCTCACCAGTGCCAAGCACAGGGGACAATCCCTGCCCTGGTCCTGCTGGCCAACCTGTTCCTGATTCAGGCCAGGATGCCATCAGCCTTCTTGGCCACCTGGGCACAGCTGGCTCATGGTCAGCCACTGGTGACCAGCACCCCCAGGTCCTTATCTGCTGGGCCACTTTCCTGATTTGAAATTTTGCTGCTTTCAGTGATGGCAGGCAGGAGTAGAAAAACCCCTGCCCCAAACGAGATGCCTGTCATAGGCTGTAACTCATTATTTTCAGCAGTAAAGTGGATGCCTGTAGAAAATATCAGATAGAAGACCAGTAGGAAGCCAAGCTTTCTGCTGTGGAAAGAGTATCCAGACCACTGAAATACAGACATATGATGCTCCATGAAATGGCCTCAAAGTTCTTTGGATCTCTTTAGGCATTGATCTACCAAAAAATCCTGGAGCAAAAGATTTGTAAAGAGCTGTGTAGGGTATATGTAACAGTATTTGCTGCCATTCCCTGTAAACCTGCTATGGTACCCTTTACTTTTTGCATTTTGGTAAAGAGTGCCAAAGCATTCCCATAATCTCCTAAGTGTTCTCTTATTGCTTTAAAGACACCTCTTGTTTCTATCTTGAGATGTAGGGTCTCTCACCAGTTTGAAGAGTTCCTAATAAAATTAATATCCTCAAAAGTTTAGAAGTTATTTTCTTGCTATCCTACTTTGTGCCTTTCCTACTTCGCCATAGATTCATTTAGATAGAGACAGGAAGTACATTCAGTTTAATCATAAACACTCACAATTGCACAATGGTATTTGACTTTATTGGATAGTCTCTAGTAATTCCTATTACTTGGTGTGCTGTTTAGCATTAACTCAGGGTTCTTTTGACATTTTCACATAACCATCTGTCCTGACCAGTCCTTCCTTGGTAGAAGAGTTATTTTTGAGCTATTAGTGTCCAGTGTTTAGTTAGGACTGATTTTTCTCATTCACAGTATTTTCTACTTGATGGTTTCTACCATTTTATTGTTGGCTTACTCAGCATGGTCTTCTGTCCTTCCAAGACAGATTTATTTGTAATATTCTTAAATACTAACAGTGACTTTTGTCCTTTCTCTATCTACATCCTTTTAATCAGTTACATATGCACTGAAAGGCATAGATCTTTCTGAAGTTCTTCTAACAACATCTTTTTATTGATAAACTTGACATTTCGATGTTCTTTCCCATCATTTCATGAATTCTGACTCTACAAAAATTATGTTCTCCTACAGCATCTTGATTTGTTCAATAATCTCTGATGAGGGAAGCTGCCAAAAACATATTTAGAATTTTAAATACTATTTATCTGCTGAAATATCTTTATAAGAAAGGTGATGTCTCTCATACGCTGTTTTCCTTCATCAGGTAGGGAACCCCTTGGCTCAGTATCAATACTGATAATATTCTTGGTTTAATAATCACTCATCTAGCATTCAGCTAGAAATTGCTTCAGGAAAGGCTTTCAGTCTGTATTATAAAGCCAGATAAAATGCAAAAATCACAGTGAGTGCTTGTGCAGTGACAACTTTTGAATTAAGAGAAGTGATACGTGTGATGAAGATTATTCTCTGTGATGAAGATGGAGTTACTCTATATTTATGAGGCAGGTCATTTATACATCCAAAGTGAGTCCAAAGTGAGCATGAAGCTCAATTTAAGAGTTCCTATGAATGTGGTGGTATTTTTAAGAGCTCAGACAAAAGCTGAGCCTCTCATTTTTTGCATTTACTGGATATGAATGGAAAAGAGAAGGTTTTTTTTCAGTTGTGTTCATTATTTTAAGTGATGCCTCTGTATAATTCAGACATTTTTCCATCTCTTTTATTTTTGAATAATCAGTGAAACAAAAAAAAAATTAACTTACTGTGATAAAACTAGATTCCTCTTCAATACAAATTTTCTGCCTGCTTTATTCTTTATTATGCCCTGTAAGTGGCAGCAGCACTTGCTGCATGAAAATTTTTTTTTTATTTTTTGCACAGAATAATTCATTTAGCCCAATATGTCATAGATAGGAAAGTAACTCAAGGACACAGTAAATGGGAATAAAAGAAAAGACTGGGATAAAAGCAGCCAGTACAAGAATTTTAATTCAGTGGAGGTCAGTTGAGATGGAAGAGCATGCATTATACTAATAGTATTATTTTCTATATTTTTCTGAAGAATGTAGCTAAGATGCTAAAAGCTTTGCATTTTCCTTCTGTACAACAAACAGCAGACTGCATGTGGTCCAGAGCAGGCAAAGACCAGGAGTTTAGAATTTTTCAAGGTGCAATCCCATGGATATCTATGCCAGAGAATAAACATGCAATCCATTGCTGGCAGTTACTTCTTCACAAAATACAGAAGGAATATTCAGATATGAGAATGAGATTTAGGTTTTTGATATACTATTGATACAAATGGAGGATGAGAAACAGGGGAGAATTATCTGGAAGCAAACTGGAGTGTACACCAGTAAGCTTTTAACATACCATATAGTTGGAAATTAGGAGAATGTGTCCAATTCTGCAATTTATTTCAGAAAGCTTCATTTTCTGAAAAGCCGAGCTACACAATTATTATTCTTAGAAATGCTGTGTGGTGTATGATTTTCTAGTGGGCTGGAGTTGGAGAAAAGTGTATGGGCAGGTTTCAAAGGTGTCTGTTCTCTGTGGGCACATATATCCATGCACACACACAGGGAAACACACACCCAACGTATCAGGGAAGATCTCTTGCTTTGCTTGCCCAGCTGCAAACTGAAGGGCTTCCTCTCTTAACCCTTCTCAAGTGATTTGCTTCAAGGTTTCCTTTGAACAGGATCAAGTCACATTACTGTTGGTCAAAGAGTGTGCTGGTGACTATTCAACTTTGTTCAAGATAGAGAAGAGTGGATTTCTAAGACATTGTCCCAGACACTTATGTGAGGCCTTCTCTAAAGGCAAATACTGCCAATATTTCTCTTCTGTTGCCTCTTACACTGACAGAAAATAAGAATCTAACATGGTATTAACCCTTTTGTAAGCCCTTTGAGAAATATATTTCAGTAATATCTTGTGCCCTATTCAGATCTTTCCCATTCACCTCACAAAGACATTAGAGAGAAGCCTGTTTCATTTTTCATAATGGTTTAAACAGATTTATTGGGAAAGGTATCCTCAGTTCCACAGAGCTGCTCTTTAGTCTTCACTGCCCAGAACCTCGCTTCAGAGGGAAATTAAATCAGAGATGCTAAGGAGTAAGTAGATTACTGAGTTGTCTTTATGATGTCTACTGAAGATTATAAAAAATTATCAAAGGCCTACTCTGATTTTCTTCAATTTGTCTTGACCCAGTAAATCATTTTATGTGCAGATGCCCTGGATTCTCAGCAAAGAGAAACTACATTTAAACAGATATTTTTATTTTATACTTCATGTAGGCTTCTTCATTTGACAACAAGAAATGAATGTCATAAAGATACGCTTTTGCTAACAAAGAAGAAAACACTTAGTATTTCACTCTGATTCCTTATGTAATCATCCATTTTAATATAGCAGAACATTCATTATTATTTGGAGAGTTTTCTCCCAATGCTTATGATACAACTTTTATCTTTTATCTATTCATAATAAAAAACCCTTCTAGGTCAAAACCAAATTAAATGAAAGAGAAATTATGTCAAAAGAAAAAATTTCAGGCAATTTGAAACCATTATTTTGATTTTTACTTTTAAAGACTTCCACTACAATTAAATGTGAATAAAGCATAATTAGTTTACATTTAAATAAAATAGTCTGAGCTTAAATACAAGACGGATGTGTTAGAAAGATGAAGCCCTGTCAAAATTTTGATGTGAAAAGTATGCAGGGTTTTTTTTTTTTCACAAGTACTGTTTCAATAAAGTGATATTTTCTGATGAAATTAATATTTTTCCCCTGAAAAGAAGATCCTGCTAAGTCTAATTTCTTCTGAAATTACTTCTGCTGTATAAATCTGTGGTCCAACTTCAATTAAATTATCTTCTTATTGTCTCTCACAAACCAGAGGACAGATGGTATTATTATCATCTCTGTAGAGACAAGTTTCAAACATTGCAACATCTTTATTAAAAAACAGTATTTAATTTCTCTATAAAATTTTCGAAGATCCAGTTAAACAATTATTAATCTGAACTATAAAATACAAAATGCATGCAGAATATAATTTAAATTTAAAAATATTTACTTTTATCTATTTTCTTATAAGTTTGCAGAGAAAGTTGATATAATGCCATGTCGTAAGATAGAATCAAGTACCATAAAAATGATAAAATGTAAGTGACCAAGCATAGAAGTCGTTCATGGGATATAACACCAGGAAAATGAAAAGTTATAAATGTTCAAATTGACTTCTTATATTTAAGTCAAGCAGCAAAATCTTGTAAATACAGGTTAATGAAGACCTTAATTTCATCTTTTTACAATTACCAAACAGTCAGGGCATGTTTAAAATATTATAAACATGACTGAATGTTAGAAACATAGCTGTCATTTTTGTCATATGTATTTTATTCCAGCCTGAATGTACTTTTGGATTAGGACTTGCCTATCAGCAGAATAAGTCTTGGGAAGAATTTATTACCATTATGAAAGCAGCAGTTGCTCTCTGTGCTTTGCTGCACAAGAGAGGCCCCTGCACTTCTGAAGAGCAATCATCTCTCCCTCTTATGTCCAGTGTTTGCCAGGGTGGTTGTTGGTCTTAATGTGGACTATTATGATTGCCAGGTGTATGCTTCCTGCTAAATAGTGGCTTAAAAAGCAGCTACAAACAGCTTTCAGCTATGCACAAACTCCCCAAATCTGTTATCAGCAGGTATTACTCTTATGCAGCAGTTATTCATTCTCTATCTTCCCAAAATTTCTTTTGAAGAGTGATTTTGCTCATCTCCCTAGTCTTGGTTTAATGGCTGTGTTGGGGCTATATAACCCCCACTTTCATTTCAGATTTAACAGAAGGGAAAACAATCCTGTCAAGAGCAGTGCAGGTTTACACTATTATCATTTGGATTACAAAGGCTGCAAGAAGAAAATGCAGAAAGTAAATAAGGAAAAACATGTCTGACATTCAGGCAGGCTGGCATGCCACTGTGCTCAGTGACACACAGAGGCTTTGGAGGGGTTAGCAGGTGCCTCTTGTGGCAGAAATTTGGGGCTTAATGAAGAAAAATCTCCGATTTTCTTTACTGTAGGAAAATGTCCTTCTCTTTTCCTTGAGCAACCAGCCTTGGGAGACATGACAACCTCCACCTTCTTAACATCAGAGTCTGATTCTTTTCCCCAGTATACTGACAGCTTTCCCAGTTTTATAAAAGATCCACACTACTTTGGGGACTGCAGCCCCAGGAGTCATATGACAATGATGGAGCGTTAATTTTCATTCTCTAATAAGCTTGTGGAAGTAGGGAGTAACAGGACACCTTAAGGGACCTCTACCTTCTTTACATCTTTGAGTCTGCAACAATTTAGGGCACATTTGATTAATGCATAGCAACAGCATTATAATCAGTTCAGGTTTTGTTTGGTTTTTTTCATATAACAGTTGTGTCTCTGTATCTTTATTGAGCACAAAATTGATGAAATGGTAATATTTATTATTTCAGGCCTTCTCCAATGTAATCTAGCTGTGTCTGCTACTCAAGACGTGTCTTCTTTCAAACTGAACCGTATGCTGCTCTAAACACAGAGGTGCTGCACTGGAAGGACTTCCTACTACTAAAGATTGATCATAAATATTGTCTTAATTACATTTAAATATAAAAGAACATGTAATCTGATAAATCAGCTCACATGATGTGTATGGGGATACAAATTTGACTGTCTGTGGTGACTCTCTGGAGAGAGGTAGACTGAGTCCATAAACTAATTAACTTTTCTCTCTTCATACTCCTTCCTTTAGCTGTGGATGAACACAGCTGATTTGAAAATGACATAAGAAATGCAGCAGCAGCTGTGCTCTCAAGAGGCAGCTGACAGTCTGGGTAAGGAGACAGCAGGGGCTTATGCACAGATATGGGGGAGAGGACACAAGGTGTGACAGCTGTCAGTCACCAGCTGGCTCCTTGTCATGGGGCTAATGAAAGGTGTCACTACTGACACTGTTCCAGTGATGCCAGGAAACCAGCACCTGTGAAGGACCTTGCTCTGCTGCCCTCTGCACTCAGATGCTGAAGCTCTTGCTTATCTGGACCCAAGTTATTATTACACTCTGAAAGATGCCCTCCTGTCTCACTAGGGAGTTAGTGGTGGTAAACCAGCTGCTGCTGGTGTGGTGTATAACAATTTGTTAAGAAGCTTCTATCTGGCCAGAAATGATAGCTCACTATGAATGAATGGGCTTCCAGGCACTCCACAGCCTGTCTTGCCAGTTCATGCCTTTAGACTCCGTCTACCTGGAACTGCCTGTAAATATTTATCTTAACCTAAAGTATTTATGTTGATGATGACCTGCAGACCTTGATGTACCTTCATGTGAATTAGCACAGAAAACTGCCTGGCTGATTGCTCAGTAAATCTGCCTTCTGAGTGTCTGGACAGAAGGGCCTCTGCTTTGTTTGGGTAGTATGGATAGCCCTAAGATTTCAGTTTTTCACTACTATTTTTAAGTATTATTATTCACTTTACTACTTTGTCTAATGGGCCTGAACCTTAATACTGGAACCTCTAATAGAAGAAACTTTAATTACTTGTGGAACAGCTGTAAATTTGTGCTTAAATACACATTTAATCAGATGAAAATTGCATTGTTTGGAAGCCGCTGAATGCATCCCTTATTAAGACATGATAAAATGAGGAAAAAACTGCTGAAGTGGAATGTACAAGTGAGTGAGTACTTCAAGGCCCAAGGTAGAAAACTGAAAAGTGTTTTAGATAAAGAGACAAAATCAAAACAGAAACTTGCATAGGACCAGTAAAGACTTAGAGAATTGGAGGTTTTCAGGAAATGCTTTTATAGCTGAAATTCAGACAGATGCCATTTTTCTTCATTCAGTTGTTCTAGAAAGATCAAAGACTCAAATGAAGCCTGACAAAAATATTTCCCTTATTCAGAAAGAACATCAAGAATGTCAGTGGATTCAGCTTTTATTTCACTTCCTGTCAGTTCTTTACCACACCATGACATATCATGGGATGAGGTAATAGTTAGGCTGAGGAGAACCTGAATCTTCTGACCAGGGATTTCACAGATTCAGTTCAACAATTCATGAAGGTCTAGGAAGTCAGGTGGATCTTTTGATTTAGTTCTGATTACAAGAGGTGAAGAACATCACATCAAACAGGGAATTTTTCTCTCATGGTTTTTCCATACTTTGAATATGAGAAGGCAAATGTGGCTCACTTCTTTTCAGGCCTCAAATATCTCATTCTTCCACAATAAGCTAACACTACTTTTCTGCTGACAAGAGTCCCTAGCATCATATCTCCCGAAGAACTCAGAAATTAAAGTTCTCTAGAGAAACAACATAGCTTAAAAGTTTAGTTTTTAAAATTTGCCCCAATATTAGTTAAACAATCATAGAAAGTTGAAAAATGAGGCATCAGGTTGTCAGGCCAGACTTAGTTTTAGAGAAGTAATATATAAAATCTATTCATTTTGAATATGCTGCACTTACTTGGTACAGTCAGCACCCCAGAAATTTGCCAGAGACCTTTAAAAAAATAAAGAAGAAAAGGAGATATTACTCTGTAGCATGATGATTGCCCCAGAAATTTGGAATCTTCCTTTGAAACTAAAATTGCAATGTGAGAAGAAAAATCTTTCAGACCATGTTGACCTGCAAGCATTCACTGAGCAGAGAAAACAACATATTAGCAAGCATCATTGGCCTTCTTTAAAAAATATATATGTATATCTAAATTGCAGGCAGCTGTAAAGATAGTGTGCTGGTGCCATTCAAATCTAGTTCAGTTATCTATCCCAATCACAGAAATACTCTTTCATGGTCTATTTTCCCAGGTTTTTGTCTCACAGAAACCATAGAAACACAGAATGGTGTGGGTTGGAAGGGACCAGATGGATCACCTAGTTTCAACCCCCAGTGCTTTGGGCAGGAACACCTGTCACTAGACCAGGTATCTCAAAGCCCCATCCAGTGTGGTCAGGAACACTTCAAGGGATGGGGCATCTCTTGCTTCTCCAGACAACCTGTTATTTACCACCCTCACAGGAAACAATTTCTTCCTAATACCTCATCTAAACCTACCCTCTTTCAGTTTAAAACCATCTCTCCTTGTCCTATTACCACATGCTTTGTAAAAAGTACCTCTCTGGGTTCCTTGTACCCTTTAGGTACTGGAAGGTGCATGCCAACTGCACAACACAGCCTGGTGGTGTCAGCCAACTTGGTGAGGGTGCACTGCCCACGTCACCAATAAAGATTTTGAAAAGTGGCCGTCCAAGGAACACCACTCCTCACTGGACTTCACTTGGATATCAAGCCATTGACTACAACTCTTGAGTGTGACCATCCAGGCAGTTCCTTATCCACTGAGAGGTTGTATTGGTTTGAAAACAAACCAGTGGGAGATCACAAGTCAGGATTGAAATTAATAGGAAAATTTAGAAATAAGGGAAATAATATAAGGAAAAAAGACAAAGTCAGATAGAACTTGATGCCCTGTTAGGGTGGTGAGAGCAGTCCAAATGAAGTGATCCAGTTGAAGTGACGATCCGATGGAGGGTCTGGTCTCCAGCTGAAGGTCCGTGGTGGCTCTTGTCCTCTGGTCACCCAGCAGACAGGGCTGAGGCCAGGCAGTTCTAAGGGCAGCTTATATCCAGGTGGGAATTCCTGGCTCCCCCCTCCTGGGTGGAGCATCTCACAATAGGATAAGTCCATGAGTCATGTGGTGGTTTCTTGATGGCCCATTGTCTGTTATCAGGAGTGGGTTGTTAGCAGGTGATAACAGCTAATGGCCCACAGCTGGTGGTAATAGAAAACTACAGCTATTGTAACCTAGGACAGAGGTTTATTCTTCAAATCCATGTCTCTCTAAAGACAAGGATAACATGTGGGACAATGCCACTATAAATGGCCTTTTTACCATGAGGTTCAAGTGGAGTCAAATAAACAGTCATTTAGGGAAATTTTGAATTTGATGATGAAATACAAATAAGTCAAAAAGCTAACTTTTTGTTTGGTATAAAGGCACAGTATGTTTTACAAATGCTATTCCAGCTGAAGTTTCAACCAATTAACATGGCAGGTCATTAAAAAGATTGATTATTACTGGAGTGAGAGAAGACTGCTAAGTACCAGTTTCAAGCTACCTTTAAGAGCCTCATATCTGTAACAGATGGTGGTTGTCAATTCTCCGGGGAAATGCACAAAAAATATTTAACACAACAAATGGCCCTTTACAAACTGTACTCTCCAACTTCTGGAAATCAATATTGTGGAAAGTTTTTAATTGGGAATTTTCATTTGTTTTGTCAGTTAGAGCTGATGCCTATGTCTCACTTTAAAAAAGTAGTGCTTGCATGTAAGATTTAGAGATGGCCAAAAAAAACCAAAAACCTTTTTCTGGCTGCTCTAACATTCAGCTCTAAAACTAAGGAAAATACGGAGAAGGGAAGAGCAAAGAAGAGATTTAGAAAAAGCACTTTACACTGGAAGACTATAGTTGATATTATTTTCCCACAAAGAATCCCAGAAGACCCAACAGGGATCCAATGGGTGTGGAATGATACAAGGCATGTACAACATATTCTTCTCATGATGTGAGATTTATAAAATATCCTATCAGTCTTAGAAATTAAATAGATGATCAGACATTCTGTTCAAGTTACATAGGAAGAACAAACAAAGGAATAAAAGAAAAGTGTAAATCTGGAGGTCTCTGAAGGACACACTGTGCTCATTATTATGAGTACAATTATTATTATTTCTTGTTATTTTCCCAGAAGACCAAATGCACAAAGGGGAGAAGGGTTTTAAAGCAGAGTCCTCAAACACTGGCTATAAGTCAAAACATCCTCAATAAATGAAAGCAACGGGATGTGGGGATGACTGACAAAACAGCAAGGTGCAACACTAAAGAGGAAGAAGGAAGTAAACAGCAATGGAAGGACGAGGCTTTAAAGCATCTGCAGCAGTCAGAGAGCCCAGTGTGCAAGAGGAGCAGCTCCCCAGGCTGGTGATGCAGCTCCAGGTGGGAACTGCAGTGCTGCTAAACAACTCCTGCCAATGCAGGGATGAACAGACCTCACAGAGGGCCTGAAAAGGAGATTAATTTCAGCCCACACTATGTCTGATTTTAAAGTATTAATTTTGAGATGCAGTTTTCATTTCCGTGGTTGAATGATTATCCTCTGCATTGCCAAGTCCCTGGATTTCCAGGCTCTCTGGTGCCTGGTGACTTGCACTAAAACATGTCCATGAAGCCCCTGGCTCACAGCTGGCTGTAGTGGTCCTTGCAAGACTCTCCTGGGAACCTGGATAGGTAATACCCTCTTACTAAAGCTGAGGGCATGGAGGCTGCATGCTCTGGTAAGGATTAGGCAGATCCCAACATTTGCTGTCCTTTCTGGCTTTGTGAAGGAACCCTCCAACATTACCCATCAAAATCATTTCAAATAAAAACACAGATGAGAACTTAAACTTTTCCATTTTTACTTCTTTTCAGTTTTATTTGACTTAAACTAATTACTGAATTTTTTTGAAGTATGAAAACATTCATACCTTTAGAAGCATTTAAAGTCTAAGAGTTGCTTTCTCCAATTCTACCACTATTTCCACACAGATGAGCACCCCCAAAATCTTGTCTCACAAAATTCAGAATTATTTTGAGATCTCTGAAAGCTGCTGAAGAATAAAACCCGTGGTTCAGGCTTGTTAATTGTTACACTATGCAATTTGACATTTTAAAATATTTTATTTGCAATATTGTTTACAAATTGTCTTATTTGTAATATTTCCAAAGTTATTTCCCTTTCATTGGGTCTTACATTGCAATTTATTTCCTTCAGTCTTTTACTTAATATCTAGTGTGTTGTTTCAGAGAGAAAAAAAATATTTTTACATTTATAAATGCATATAGAAAACCATTTATACATTAATGAAAATGTATTTTTGATGTCAATTCATTATATTTCTTGTCCCTTTTTCCCTTGCTTTCTATCATTCTCCTTCTTTCTTTGTACTGTGATTTCTTTCCTCTGTTTCATTTCCAGTACTGCTTTTTTCTTCTCTGTCTTATTTCTAGTCCTTGGTGCTTTTTTTTTGCTTAACTGCACAAAACTCAAACTATTTCATTAATGAAGAAAATGTTTGGACTGTTGTGAGTCATATGGACAAGTAGATTTGAGAAGCTTCATACTCTGCTTTTATGAATTTATGAAGTTTAGATTTAATAGAGTTAAAGATCAGATATCTGCTCCAACACTTCTGCAGAGACAGACTGGGAGACATCCTGTTTTCTGAAGAAGACTGTGTCATTTTCCAGAACCCCAGCTCCCATTCACATGTAAACAATAGGCTTCTTGCATAGCAAAATAAACGATGTTTCTGCACACCAGAGCCATAAGCTCTCACTCCTGAAGGTGAAGTGCAGTGAAATCTTTCATTCAGCCACAGGAACACAGGAAATCCAGATTCTATACTTCTGCATTTGTCTCCTTACCTTCCAGCATGTTCCTGCTCAAAAAGAGATTGTGATGAGTTCAGGATGAACTGTAACACAAACAGCAGAAGCTAAGACCAGTTCACCATAAGAAGTCATTTTATCAGGCTGTATTTCATTTCTGAAATGTATTAGTGCTGGTCACCACTCTTCATCATTTCTTCAGTTCTATATCTGGAAAGAGAATGGTGAAGTGACTCATTTTAAAACAATTAGCTGATAAATGTTTTGGGCTGATTAATCATGAAAAAACAGGCCTGGCAAACACAAACAAAGCTAATGATTTGCTATAGTAATTTTGCTATTTCAGTCTGGAATTTTTTGAGCAACAAATACTGTGGAATAAGAGCAAGGCTTGTACTCCTGTTTACAGTTATGGCTGTAATAGTCCCTTTTGGGACTTTTGCCATCCTTGCCTAAAAAGCTAAATGAAAAAACAACCAAATTATAAATATTTGAGGGGAAAAATCCTTTTAATAGTGAGTCAGTGAAGGCATAGCAAGCTTGGACAAAGCCTTTGTATTAAACAAGAAGGGTTTCGTTCCAGCCTTCATCTCTCCATCATTCTACTCAAGGTTGTGAAATGTGAACACGCATATCTAAGGTTGCATAAAATAATGATTGCCTTGACTATATTTTGTACCTTTCAATGAACAAAGGGTATCAGATGAAACTTTATGCAGGTTCAAAATAAACCATAGTAAAACACCAAATTCTCAAATTCCATCTATGGATAGAAAAGTACAAAGAGCAACATCTTTCTATTTTTCCTTTGCTTTGTTTCCCAGATCAGCAAGAAAGAAACAATTAAAGACTCTTTTATGGTGTGGTGACTATACAAACCACTTATTCGGACCCAACATCTCAAAATTATTTGTTCAATAAAACCACAAAACAGGTGCTTGTAGGAGACTTCAAGAGACTCCATTCTCCAGCTGACAAGTAAAATGAACTTCTAAGATCTCCTGTAGACGCTAAATGGTTATAAACCCCCCAAAAAACACAATATATATGTCACTGTTCTTCACCACTGCAAAATACAGGCCCAAATCCAAACTAATTATTTATATTACTAAACAGGATATTTACAGAAACCTCTGAAATGCAGTTGACCAGACATTGTTCCTTAAATTCAATACCACTTTTAAAAGAACTAACTTATGCTTCAGTCATCCTAAAAAAAAAATTGTGTCAGCAAGCTTTCAGTGTGATAACATTACAAGTACAGAGAAGTTCAATATTTGGAGGTACAGAGAAGTTTAAATTTAAAAGGTAACTGGAATGCTGACCAAATATTTTGATGAAGGATTTGATTCAAATTAATATTAAACAAATTCCAGTCACTCAATATTTGATATGTGATGCTTTGAAATTTTGGAGTTTGGGGAATCAATACTGATAAACTTGAACATTTTAAACCACAAGAAGCTGTTTGAAGGCGAAAATAAAATAAAAAAGGGAATTGCCTCATCTATGAAAGGATGGATTTTGCCCTTTGAACCTTACAAGAAAATCACTGCAAGGCTGTTGACTTTATAATTCCAGGGAAGATAGGAAAACTCTCATAAATTGATATAGAATACTATAAATTATATGGATTATTACATTTCCTATCAGTTCAACCACAGTAGTATTGATTTAAGAATGCCAGTTATTTACTCTGAGTTATAAAAATAAGTCAATGATATGAGCAGCCTTGGCTTGAAAAACAGGATATGGAGAGAACTGCCAAGGCAGCAGGCTGTGAACAAGGATCTGCACACCAGCCTTGAAGAAGTGACACTGGCTCTTCCAGACTAAACTATCACACTCAGTTTCTACCGCCATTGCTCCTTACTGTGGTTGTTGCAGCAGAGGGAATGGTTGATCTGTACAGGACCTACCCTACGGAGGGGAAAGAAGTGACTCCTCTCTGCAGGAGTCAATGGGTCCACTTGCATTACCATTTTTTGACTCACTTCATGAAGTGAGTCATGGAGTGCATGAACTGCATTTCTTTTGGGTGAGACTAATGGTAAGCTTTGTTCCAAGAGCACAACTAATGCTCTCCAACTGCTAATGGACAGTTAGTCCATGGGATATGACTAGAATTAAAATAGGGGATGGAAGCTCAAATATAGAAGAAAAGAAAGAATTCAACATAAAATCAGAGTTCTGACTCACCACCAAATGTTTGCTCCACACTCTTCCTTACACTTCCCAATGCACTTGTCAATGCAGACATAGCCATAGGTCAAAAAATCTTGGACTTAAAGTTGGCTCAGATCTCTGAAGTTGCTTTTTGGTTTCTTCAGTCAGAAAGCCATTCTTTCACACTCTTTTGGGTGATTAATATTGAGGTTTCTCTTCACAGTCATTATTCTCTACTAGGAGAAATCAGGATGCCAGTGGTTATTTAATTTAATTCATATACCAAAGATGTCTATTTTGTAAGCTGAAAGAAACAGCTTTCTGCACATTATAGTGAAAATAGAAAGTTCTAGCTTTGGAGAAAGATGAAAGCATCAGTAATCTATGTTTGATCCTTCCTTAGATATGACTAAGGTGTGATCTTTTAACCATGGTACTTTCTCTTGTTGTGCTGTGTCAGTGAAAAAATACTCTTCAGATGACAAAAGGATTGGTTTCAAAGTTGTTTTTTTTTTTGTTGTCCATGAAGTACATCTTTAAAAGTGAAGAATGGATAATTCATCTTACTAGGGATCCAAAGAATGCTGCAACTCCAGGTTTATTTTACCACACAAGCAGTCAGCTTTGTTGGCTTTTTTTAATGTTGATATGCTGCACATCTCAAGGCTTCCTGTACGTACAAGAAAGGGCTTGTTTAAAGCACAACAACTGCAGAAGCCTGAAAAATCAATTTTATGATTGTGTCTTTTTGAGGCACCTTCTTGTGGAAGTTTTGATTTGATTGAACAATTTTGTAAACCAACATCTTTAACTACAGCTATATAAATAATACTTTTTCATGATCTCCAGCTTTCTGAAGGAGATCTGGTGCCTGAATTAAAAAAAAAAAAATAGGCAAATAATCAATCCCACTGAGAGTGGACACTCAATTTTCTTAACTGAAGTCAAATGAATAACTTGCACCATTCCTTGATGCTCTTTCCTTTGTTGTCAGAAGGCCCAAGGATACGGTACCATCCACGTGCCAGCAAAGCTACTGTCAAAAGATGGGCAGGGCCATTTGCTCAAGGAGTCTGTTTATGAGCATAATGAAGGAAAATGGTACCTCTGGTGAAGATCTCAGAACTAAGGCATTCATTGTGAGGTATTTGATTGAACTTAGTCACCAGCATCCTCTCATACATTTCCTCTTTGGGGGCTAGCAGTCTGGATGCTGCAAAACAGACTAATTACTGCAGTCAAGACAACACCTCCACAGTAAAGCGTCTCTCAGCTCTAAAAAATCAGGGCAGGAGAGGCAGGAAAACAGTATCAAAGCACAATAGTGTAATTAGGGCCTTCAGTATATTTCACCAACCAATTTTTCTGAGTCTCGAACAACACAAAAAAGCCAAAGACTAAGCTAAACACATATTCCCATCACTATTTCCTGCACAAGATAGTAATTTTTTTTAAGCAAAATGCAGTCTCAGAACTGCCAAGCACTCTATAAATCTATAAGCTTACCTGAAGTAAACTCTCAACTCTTCATAGTGACTTTTATTTTTAAAACACCAGTACCCCTTCCGGCTCAATCCACACCAACAGCTCTACCCCTTCGAGTTTTTACTTTTTATCTGTTTTCACCATGGCTGCAATCATCTTCATAGCAAACAAAATCTTGTGCTTTCACCCTGTTTAACACAGCTGGAGCCCTTCCATTACTGTGGCAACTGGCCTGCTCCCCTAGCCTCTGAAAGGTCTCTATTTTAAACCAACATTAAACACAGTTCAGGTTTTGCAGCATAGTCCCACAGGGGCAAAAAATGTCCAGTCGTGACAATCAAAATTCTCATTTGCCTCACTTTTGGTGTCTCTAGCTTGACTTTGCAGTGCCTTTCCTTGCTTTGTCCTGTGTTTAGAATAGAGATGCCTTAAAAAAAGTTATCTTCACTGATGACCCAGGGTTCTTTCCATTGCCTGCTTAGATGTCTTTGTTTGTTACTCTTTCCAGCTTTTAAGAAAAATCTTCAAAAAAGCCTAAAATTAAGTTACCTGAACTGATTTCCATAAGAAGCCTCTGAATTTATGCTGGAGTAATTCTCCTACTGCAAGAAGAACTAACTTGTCTACTGCAATTAGTAGTGACAACTTATATCTTAGCTGAGGGTGCTTTTTCATTCTTTCATGCATATTTCATACAGAAAGTGAAAAGCATTTGGGAAAGTTTACCTCAGAAGCACTGCATTGTCAGGCTTCAAAATCACTGACACTCTTTAATGTGTCACAGAAAGCATGATTTCTTTTTCCTATTAATAGTTTTTGTTTCTTTTTTTTTAATAATTGTTCAATAGCAGGATAAAGCTTTAGAATAACAAAATAACACCTTACTTCAGAACAGCAAAAATTAAATGAATGTCACAATTTGAAAAATAAAACTGTTTGAGATTGCCTGCAATCAGTGAAACTTTCCATGTTATATCAACCTAATTGTGAAATCAAATAAATTTTGGAGTATTTGATAATTTTACTTTTTCTACCTATTTTTTAATTATGCATTTTTAGAATTAAATTAGTAATATTGAATGTAAATCTATGTTCATAAACACATTTTATTAAAAAAGAATAGCTAATCCTTTTAAAGGAAAAAGGAGTTGCCAGGAGAATTTGTATACCATACAACTCAACAAAGTAAAACTGGGTCAGCAGAATGAGAGAGACATTGCCAGAGTAAAATCAATATAATAAATCCCCTAAATGATTTCTCAAGAAATTATGATGAACATTTTTTAAAAGCTAGCACTGTGGAGATCCTGATGAGGAGACTATAGTACATGGAAGAGTTAGTGGTCAGCAAAAAAGATTATCTGAGTAAACCTAGTCCCACACAGTCCTGTGCTGCACACCCAGAGTGCCCCTCAATCCTGGGCTGGGCTGCACAAAACCCTTGGCTGAAGGATCACATCAGCTGGCTTATTTCCACAGGCTGCTTCTCTACCAGCAATTGCAACACCTTCCTGTTCTTGTCTTTATCCAGACATGCAGCAAAACTTTATGTGAGCATCCTTTTTGTTTGACAGCAGAGATGATGAACAAAATTATCATCATTCAAGAAGCTCCTATAGCAAAGGGGGGCACTCTTCTCATGGGCAGGGTCTGGACAGTTTGTACAGAGTATGTACCAGAGATCTGTTCAAAGCTGCACAACTAAGGATTCTCAGCATCTGAAGGGACATAAGATTATCTGTATTCTTTCCTCCTTCACAGTGTTACCTCTAATACATGGTATTTGAAAGGATACTTTATACAGCTGTAGTGACTTTTTTACTGAGATCATAACAGACCTATATGTACTAGTGCAAAACAACTACTTAAAATCACTATTTGAATAACAGCAGGACTATGTAGACTGCAAATGGAAATCTGAGTTTCTCTTAACAGCCTTATTTCTATTTTTCTTTTCTGTATTCATTCAACTGCAATTATTTGAGTAAAGGTTTGATGCCCGGCATGTGTACAGCTGCTGCTGAACTTCTGATTGGCTCTAAAATATAATTTCCCTGCTCTCCCCAGGAGCACTTTCAAGAGGCATTGAAAGAATTATCTTAGACAACCTGTTCATTCCAGTTTTAAGAACCATTTTTGATGCAGTCAAATACATGCAAATGACATACAAAAATATTCTTTGTGAATCCTAAACATTCCAGACGTTTAGTCAAAAAGGCCTCCGTAGCAATTACTTGTAGCCATTATGGGATGTAACACAGTCCTTAGGGCCCCTCAGTGTAAGCCCTAAAGCTCAAATTGACAATACCAATAGTAAAATTCTCCAACTACTTGATTAAGTGACCATAAGAGAAAAAAGACTTAGAACTTGTATTGACTTTTTTTCTTCCTTTGGCTGTTGCCTATATGCATACCCTTTATGAGAAATGTTCAAGTAATCATGTTTGCTACAGAGAAAATGCACCCTGCCTGTTACTGCATCTCTAAAATGCTCCAAATTAATATACCAGCTTACAGCCTTCCAATTTTGTATCATTTGCAAATTTGCTGTGAATACTCTCTGTGCCCTCACCAGGACATTAACAAAGATGCTAAGCAGTACTGGTTCCAGAGTCAAGCCTTGAAGCACACCAGTAGTTCCTTGTCTCCAGCTGGGCTTTGTGTCGCTTATCACAACCACCTGAGTGCAGCTGCACTTTTTAGTCCACCTCATCCTCCACTTAGTCAATGTTTCATTAATTTGTCGATGAGGAAGTTAGGGGAGAAAAAAAGCATTGTTAAAGTCTATTGCAGTCCCTGGTTTGTTTCTTTTACTTTTTCAAGTCCTTTTTACTCATAGTTTGAATTAAGGCACAGGAAATAGTGAGGTTTTCCTTTGGTCTTTGATGTTTATTACATCTTATCCATAAAATAGCTACACAGAGACTGCTTTCTAAGTTAACAAGGTGAAAATGGCACAGAATGTCTGCCTCCAAGGTCACTTATACCCCAAATTGTCCAATTATTAAATGCCAAATTAAATGCCAAAATTATTTTCACTTATAAACCAGTGATCATTAATTTCTAACCCGCACTGCGGGATTTTTTGACCCAATAGCAAAACACTCATATTTGTGAAGAAGAAAGAAGAAAGAAGAACAAACCCGCACCCAAAATCTTCCATCTTGTCAGCTATATATTATTAATATATTACAAACCTAATTTTTCTACATATCTACATATTCCACCCAGTGATATAATCTTTCTTTTTAAACACACAGCAGTACCCTCTGTATTATCCCACAACCTTGGGAGCCTTTCCCAGGGCCTCAGGTCAAATGGAGTGTGTTTTGCAGGATCATTGCTTGTCAGAACTGAAAGACTGAAATTCTCAGGATTCAGGGTTTCAACAAAAGTCAAAACAAGGAGCATCCCCTGTTCTCCTCACATCCATCACGACAGTCATCTCATCATAGAAGGTTTTCAGGTTGGCTAAGTTACTTTCGTCTTCATCAATCTATGCCGACTATGACCATTTAATTTCCTAATTTTTATGCATTTGCAAATGTTTTCTAGGCTTATTTGCTTCATAACCTTCCTTAGGGTCAAGGTGAAACTGACTGCCTTATAAGTTCTCAGATCCTCTGTCGTGTCCTTTGTGAAGACAGAAGCAATGTTTGGGTATTTTGAGTCCTCAGGTGTCTCTCATGGTCACCATGATTTTTCAAACATAAGAACAGATAAACAAAGAGTCATGAACTTTCAGCCGCTAGTTACAATAAAACACATGAAGTCCCACTGGCTGAGAGTGTACATCTTGAGCAACTGAAGAACTTCTTTAGGCACCAGCAAAGAATAATGATGTGATATGGTCAAATATCAGCAGAACAGATTTTATCAGCAAACCTGAAAAAATGAATGAAAGCAACTGAATATGAGAAAATGGTTTGTGAGTATTATAGCTTTCAAATATGTAATTGCAGTGGTTTTCATGAAAAAAAAGCGCTGCAATGACAGCCAAATATAAATGGATACAGGAGCACCAAAGAGCATCTCTTGATATCACTGATGCAACAACAAGGTCAAAAACAATTGTAAGGGTCAAGTCTGAGTTTGCTTCAGAAAAATCTGTACAATAACTGTCTCTGCACTGATGCACTCAAGGCAGGCCTGTGTCCCTCCACAGCTGTATTTGGTTTACTTGGCAGGGTTTTTGTAGCGGGGGGGTTTAGAGGTGGCTTCTCTGAGAAGCTGCTAGAAGCTTCCCCTATGTCCGATGGAGCCAATGTTAGCTGGCTCCAACACAGACACACCATCAAGAACTGAGTGTGTCAAGCTAAAGCACTTAGCTGAGAGCAAGTAGAAGTGCTGAATTCCAGGCCTTTGACAAATTTTATGGATAACAAATTTTATCCAGAGCATGTCTATGGCAACGATCACTGCCATGACCCTCTTAGCCTGGAAAGTCACACTCATTTTGTTATTGCTCCTTTCACTTACCCATTGTTCTTCACAAATTTTCTTCCCCACATGAGAACAATTTTGACAGGAAGGATAGCTTGTTGTACTGCTTTGTTTTGTTTGGGTTTCTTTTGTTTCTGAAAAAGATGCCCCCATTTTCATCTGAATGCCCACAATTTTCAATTTTTTGTTTTTTCATTTTAGGTGAAATTTAAGTAGGGGCAGAGTTAGCAAAGAGACTCTCCAGGCACCTCGTCCTTGGAGAGCTCCTTAGAAAGTTCTTAGCCTACAAAAAGACATTCATTATGTCAGTGGTGGTGTGATTTACAAACCTGAGGGAAAAGTGGATGATGAGAACTTGATTAACGTCCTTTCTCTCCAGTCATGTTGTTTGAAACCAGAAGAGACAATAAATAAGGAAATATCCTATATGGATGACACTACCTGCTTTCAGCCTAAGGGGTAGGATTTGCAATTTTTCCTGTACTATAGTCCTCAAAGTTTTGGAGGAAAGCCTTCATGGAAAGGGAAGAAACTAAGAACTGCACAAGGGGGTAGTAAATTGCCATTAACAGAGTCAGCTATTTATACTGCCAGGTTTTATAAAATCTGTAAATTCTTGTTTCCAGAAGCCTCAAATGCAATGTCCCTATGGGGACGATATGGGACAAAGTTATTTCTGTTGACTGCTACTGCTGGCATTTCCATAACAGTCACAGTTAGAGAGGCACAGTTATTTCTAGGAAGATATTCACTGTCTTGAAGAACTAGAATTCTAAGGGACTGATTCAGTTGCCCAAACACAGGCATTTATTTTTATTTCAGATGAGCTGGCTATCAAAGACAGCCGTGAGGGCAGCTGTAAACAGATGCTACATAAGACACCTAGGGAAAGGCTGCTGGATACAACATGCTTGAGTTTCTAAAATAGTGTCTGATTCTTGTGTTTAGGCAGCTGATCAACCAATTTTAATTTTTCACCATGTTTCTTTAAAGCTGATACCTCTGAAAAATGTACTCCCTGTCTTAACTTAGATTGCATTTTTTCCAGCTATCAGAAGAGATGAAATTCATGAAATAGTACTTTTCATGGCTTTTTATATGCAAACATACTTGTCTGTCTATCCACATTTTCCATTTAACACATTTTGGACAATTCCAGCCGATTTGACAGATGGATAGTGGCTTCAAAGGCATAAACAACCTATAAGTGTCATGAAAATAGTCTAGATGAATGACCCTATTAGTGCCCTGACAGGAAAAAGAGCATGGTATGAATTTTATTATAGACATTGAAGAGCCATATAAGAGAGAGCTAGTTTGAGCACTCCAGCAGCATGAAAACTCCATGTGGCATTAGTGGCTCCATAAACAGCAATAATTCCAACCATAGGAAGCCAGGCTTCAGCAGCTCCCCTGCTCTCATGATCACACTTATGATCACAATTCCACAACCATCTCCATTAGCAAGTGACACCCAAGAGGCAAAGAAGCTGAACATTGCATAAGAAGCAAGAAATAAAATTTAAAAATAAGTGAGAGAGAACTAAACCAAATGCAAATACAAACGTCTGTAAGGTCAGAAAAAGACTCAAGGTTTTATTCCTACATATTCAAAGCAGAAAACCTAAATAACAAAAAAGAAAAATAATGTGAGAAATGTGTAGCAACACATTTGTATCTGAAGTGAAAAAAACTTTCACAAGTACTCATACATATCTAATAAAGACACTCTTAAGTATGTCAGTATTTGGTGCTTCCAAATCTTGTGGAAACAATTCTGCCATGTCTAACTGGTTGGCCCACACGTGGTTTCATGGTTATTGCAATTCTCTTCAGTGCTCAACAAGTAAGCACTTGGCAATCTAACTTATTTTTACAAGTAAATTCCATGCAAATGAAAATGAATTGATCCCTCAGTGCTTCCACTGAGTTTGTTAATTTTTGTTTGTTTGTGTTATACCAAAATAAGCCATCCATGTACTTGTTTGCTTTAGGAGGTACTCGCATATTGTCTTTGCTCTGCACAGGAAACAGACGACTGCTTGCAGGTCTAGGGAATAAACAGACAAACATTTGCTTAGAGATTAATTGTTAACAGAATGACAGAAGTCAGAAGATGGCAAAATTATACTGTCAGTGAAATTTTCTGCTTCTCTCTGTGCATTATGGTGCATCAGCTTTTCGTTTTATTCCAGTGGAAACCATCTTACCCACTAACTGGCACTGACTTTGTTTCAGATATCTCTGAGACTGTAGTTTCCTCTGCATCAGCACAGGGATTTTATCACAACTACTTAGACTGCCTGATTAGCAATTTAATGGGATTTGGTTGACCCTAAATGAAAGGACAGACAGCCCTAATGCCTAGAAGGCTGTCAGATTTATGTAAGCCTTCCTACTAAATGTGTTGCCTCACAGCAAACATTTCCTGAATTTTGAGCTAAAAAGAATTCACACTTCTGCTTATACCGGAATTTAAGGAGGTGACAGAGAGGCTTTAATTGGATTATTCCACCAGTAAGGTGTAAAGTTTGTATAGTAGTAAGTTATAATATCCAATATAAAGATTTTCTTGGGCTTGAAGACTTAGAGCTGTCCTACATGTCACAGTTCTGCTTTAGCTGCAGTGATATAGGATCAGATATAATTAAGGGAACACACAGACTTAGTATGATTAAAGAACTTGCATAGCCTTGTACACTCTAAGTGAGAACAAGCTTTTGCAAAGTGCAACAATAGGATGACACATAGAGGGAAAGGAATGCAGCGAGCAGAAGTAATGATGTGATCTGAAGCACTTGTAAAGATTTTCATTACAAAGAATTGCTCAGATTTTTTGTTTTATCTCTTATACTGGAATATTATATTTGATCTTTACCCCATTTTGCCACTCAATTTGAGGTATGGAGGAAAAGACATGCTGAAAAACTCACTTCTTTCTGATGTGGTGTCTGATTAGTCATCCATGCACCGGCTAACAGAGACTCCTCAAAGTAATTCAAAAGAAATTTTGAATGGTTCAAAAGGTAGAGGGTACCCAAAGGTATCCCTTTATGGATTTATTCATTCTTGGGATGAATGAGGCAATGGATTTAAGTCTCCCAATGCCCAGAAAAATACAATAAAAATACAGTTCCATTTCTATTAATTTATTATTTCAACCTGATAGAAATTTCATCTGAATGCTTACTCATGTATAAATAAATGGTCTGCAGTAAAAATTACCTACCTTACCATTATATTACTGTACATTCGAACCAAAGGACATCATTCTTCACCATCCTACTTTCAATAAAAAGTATAGTACATGTAAAAATGTACTATGAAAATAAAGTGGACAAAATTCTGATGTCTTGGAGAGTTCTCATCAAAGCTTTCAGACATATGTGAATTATTTTAAACAGTGCTAGGCAGTAAAGAATGAAGCCTGATTCCTCCTAACCCTTAGCAACATGACATTAGAAGAGCCCATTGAATTCTCATTTAATTTGCCTGGAGTTGAAAGTAACCTGGACAACAAGTATCCTTGGGTGATCTGGTGAAAATGTTGGCTAAAGGTTCAGAAGTAAATAGTCATGCTGAGTTTTCTTCAGGAAGCGCTAAACCCTCCTGACATTTCATTTTCAGGGTCTTTGTATATCACTGCTGAACCTATCAGGTAGAACAGAGAAATTTTTGTTTCCAGCTGACGTATCAGGAATTATCTGAATTATCTGTTTCTGAAAGCATGAGCAGGGGCTTAATTGTTCTACCCTGTCATGGTAAACCCTGCATTGAGTTCTTGTAATTAGTCTGACAGACACTGTAGGTATAGCTTGCCTAGTCCGTTAGTCATCTCTTGAAAAGAAATGGCTGTATCTCTCGTGGTTACCTTGACAATCCACAATTTAAGATATTTTTTTAATGCAAGTTTAACACAAAGGTGTATGCTGCACATTGCAAACCAATGGCTCCCATAGTCTGGTAGCATAAACTGCACTGTCACTAAGGTAGAGTAGGCAATACATATGCAAAACATTATGGAAATATTCTTATCATTCAGCAAAACCATACATAGAAGTTATATGAATATGCATGCATTTCTCTCATTGTTTTAGATTCCTGCTATCCCTGTGCCCTCATTTGCAACAACAACCAGTCTCATCAAATCTCACATAATTAAACTGAACAGAATGGCAAGGGTAATTGTTCATATGTTGCCCCTGTGTAATGAGTCACCATAAACTAAAGGATGTGTTAATAAGTTTGCACAGCTGGCATTTTGGGTTGGATTCTGGCTAAATAAGAACAGCTTAGCAAAACATTCCAAGTATTATGCTGTTTCGAGCCACAAAATATCCTCAATTAGGAAGGAGATTTTTCCACTGCAATGTTTATCTTCCCTTTAAATTTTCAGCATCAGCAGTTGAGAATTTAAACACTCAGAAGTTTATACTACTGCTGGAATATGAAACAGGCTCTTCTTCACAGACTTTTAAGGAAAACATGTCTTCTCCTAGTGTTTCTCGTGAGGAAACAGAATATTCCCCCCCTACTAGCTGAGCTCTTCTAAAACCTAACACACTTCATGCACATACCTATTGGCAGATGGATTTTGGTTAGGTTTATTGACCTGAGAGAAAACTTAACCACTGCTTTGCTCTATTTGCTGCAGTTACTTGAACAATATTTTTAATTTTATGTAGCAAGTTAGCAAAAATGTAGCAGGAATGATTAAAAAATAAAGGCTTTTGTAGTATTGAGATCTTCAAATGATTGTGAAAGTCAGGGTTGCAAACACCTTGTGTCTTGACAAAATGCTATTTGGAGGAGAGAGGGAAATAAACACAGAAAAACAGAATAATTGGAAGGATATTTTCTGAATTTTGACTAAATATACTGATAACCTTCATTTCCTATTTGAAAAAATACATCTTGAACTGTAACATGGGCATCAGAGGGCACAAAGCTACAGATAGGGCTGAAGGAACTGTACTTTTCAGGAAGACATATTTTCCTTATAAAGTGACATGAAGCACTTTCCCAGATGAGTGTCACAATTGACAGAAATCAGTTGGAAGTGTACTGTTGGGATTTAATAGACACTAATTATTGGAAATTCAGGATATCTACTGCCTTCTAGAAAAAGCCCATCTGATTAAAGGCTACTTCAAAGAATGTTTTTAGAAAGTGATTCAGTCACGACCTCTTTGACATTAATGAAATAACTCATCGGCACCCATAATGTGCAACTCAGCAACTGAAATGTCATTCAACAAAAAACCAGAGCCAGTAGCTCCTGAGTCTGCAGTAAAAGTTTGTGGCTGTGTGTTTAAGTGCAAATGCTGTGGAAAAAATAGTCAGAAAAAATATGACATAAGGTAAATCTTTTGCCATTACAGTGTTTGGGTGAAGAATGGGAATCAATAGGTATAAAAGGCGGCTAGCTGTCTGCAGTGGCACTGCCACTCAGCTGGGAGGTTGTCACTGTAAAGGTCTTAATCCAGTAGGAAGAATGAGGCTAAGCTTCAACTTAATTCAGAAAAGGAGCAGAATAAAAAGGAAATGGATAGTGAATATCCACATTCTGAAATGGAAGACTCTGCAGGTAATAAATGGCTCACATATAGCTGCAGGATGAACCAAGCATCACACAGAAGCACGAAGGTAGAAAAGATTAGACTGATGGGGAATGGGATATTTCCATATTCTGAATGCTACTGATCAGTCATGTGCTGAAGAAAAATACATCCAGCCACATAATGTTGCAAGCAAACATTTTGAAGTATTCTTGGGGGCATATTTTAGGCAGCTAATCGTATTTGTGATTAGCATCACAGGCTTCTTCCTCTAATACCTGTTGGCTTACCATGTCCTTATGAAACACTAGTTTGTGCTAAGTGTTCTGTAACACTCATCTCTCATGAGCATGAAAATTTCATATCATAAGAAGATTAATTGCCTGGTAAGCAATAGTAAGCAAGCTTGGTAAGCTTGCTGATAGTAAGCAGCAAGCCAGGATGCCTTGATGTGGAAGTGGTACAAGGCAGCCATCTGTCAGGTGTGTAGCCTACTTCAGTACTGACCATGCCCCCGTGACATTTCCCTGCCAAAAAGCATACTTCATCTTAGTGACCTCAAACCCACATCTGACTCACATCAAAGTACAACTGAAAACAAAGAAGTCAGCCAAAAGCAAGGCAGGAAAGCTTCTGAAAACACATTCTTCGTGGGAGCATAGGTGAGATGGGCTCAGACACCTAACTCAATCTTCACTTACCGTGTGCCAATAGTGTGGCTTATAAGAGACTAGTGATTTACATTAACCTTAACTCTACAAATATGTGTTTTAAAAGATGAAGTCTAATGTTTTTTCTCCTTCTGCCTATACTGACAGGTATCTTCAATATTATATTATACAGTGGGCATAATTCGAAGCAGGATAAACAGGATTTTTTTATATCAGCTGGAGTGCAGCTATTTTAAACCATAGCTGTCATTCAGCTATAGTGGTCATGGCCACTAGACTAGACCTACAAGCCTGTCTGAGAGACAACACTCCAGTGGCTTCAGAAGATGTGGGATCTGCCTTCCATCTCCATGAACACATATCCTTATGTAACCTGGAAAAGTTACAGGTTTTAACAAGTAAGACCTAAAACTGTGCACTGTCCCCTCTCTGGGTAATCTCAGGACATGCCATGAGGCGTGTGAGTTGGAGATTTTGAGGCAGGGCATGATGTGATCATGAAAGGAGTCAAAAGTATCAGTGCTCGCTGAATCTTCCATCATCCTAAATCCAGCAAATACTACACAGCTAATTCAGTCAGACCTCATGTCTTGCCTCTTGAAATCACACTGCTGGTGTCTCCTGAGCTGTCTCAATACCCTGTGTATATCGAGGCCCTCTGTGGTCTCTAGAGTCCATACAAAACCCAGCAGAGCACATACTCATGCACATGTTGTAGTTTGAAACTTACACTACCAGCCGAGCTTCATCACAGGAAATGGAGCCAAGCTGATAGCACTCAATGCAAAAACAGCCCTAGGGAAATCCTCAATGCTATCTACTGATACATCACCATTTTTCTTCTCTGTGTCCACTATATCTGCTTGTTAAGGCATGACCCCACACTCAGATTTTAGGGAATTTGGAAACATTTACTGTTCCTTGGTACATTTTTCAACACATTTTCTCCCTCACTGTATTTCAGCAGGCATGCTGGCCCGCATGTTCCCCAAAAGTCTTCATGGGATTTTACTTTGGATATATTTCTCCTCCTTCCTGATGTTCTCTGTCATTGAGGTGAGCTCCTTTCCCTATGGCAAATCCAGTTTGCTGCTGGTCTGGAGTGTGTAGAAGAGAGAAGGAAGACAAAAAGAAAGTATCCCACATGGAAGTGACCAGAGACTTTTTTGCACCGTTCAGCAAATCTTTTATGACCTGATGTTTGGGAGACACAGCAAACAGTCTGAGGAACAGGGTGGGAATCGGATGACAACATTGGTAAAGTGGGTCATAAAGAATGTCATAAATCTTATTTCACTTCTTTTCAGCCCAGGATCTACCTGTTTAAATGGCTAGAGAGTATTTTTTTTATTTTCAGAATAAGACTTTGAAAAAATTCCCTGTAACTGGGGCACTGTGTCATACTGTGAGAACAGGCCTCATGGATTTCCACACATTTCTACAGCTGTGAGTGCCTTTCTGTTGAGCATCTCTGTTTGTAAGCTACATAACTGTTCACTTGAAGAGGAACATATGCCCATAGTTTCAACACTTGAAGCAAATATTCATATAAGACACGGAGAACCAGATGGACTGGACATATTACATGTTATATTTGTTATATGTGTGTGTGTGTTTGTGTCTATTATAAGTGTTTATGTTGTTATTTGTGCATATAACACCATTTCTTACAATATACAGATAAATATATGAACAATTCTTATACTTCATACACCTATTTTTTCTCATCACCTTTTAGTGGATGTATTTTTAGCTTATGTTGTACAAGAAAGATGTGGATAGACAAATATTTGTGGACAACATCATAGTTTTGCAGCATATTGAAGTAAATAATTTTTCTTACATCCTCCAGTCCACAAAGAATAGACAGAATAATCTCAAATACTGAAATGTAAAAGACTTGGGTTTATACAACACACATAGATTTGGTAAGTGATGGAAATGTATACAGGGAGCTCAGTTCATTATCAAACTAAACTTCCTTCTCCAGCAAGCTCATAATCTTTTCTATCTTAAAAGTCTAAGCTCTGCCTAGTTCAGCTGTGTGGTGCCTCTGGTCAAACGCAAGGAACTACTGCACTTCATCGTCAAATTTAAATGATATCTCTTAGACCTCTTCCTCAGTTCACTTAGTGTAGATCTTTGACGAATGCCATAGAAATGCCTGCTGGCTGTGGATTCTGGTAACAGAACAGAATAGTTACACTCATTCAACACCTTTAGGACATTTAAAATATCTGAAAATTCATTTGCATGGCCAGTCCTATGCAATGCTCATTATGAATCTCACCAACATCCTCCATTCTTTCTCTTAAATGTTATGCTGCAGGTTCTAGGGCAGTAGTAATACTGGTATCCTGATTAGAAAGACTATAAACTGGTATTGTGCCCTTTTTTGTGTGTTTCTTTTATTCTAACACCATCTGCATTTCCTCTGGGCAGGACATCTCCTTACAAAGGTAACTTTCTCATGTGAATTCAGCAGTGACACAACGACATCTTCTTTGCAGTTATGGCAACCTCTTTTTTACTTTCTAATTTCTGCTTCTCTGCATTCTACATTGCATACACATATCCCTTTACATACTTTTATCCCCTCAGATGGTTAGAATTCAGGTTTGTAAAATAGTGCACTGCAATGTCAATGAAATCCATTATAATTTCAGACTGACTCATGAAACAAGAAATCAGTGGTCAAGGCAATCTCTTTTACTTTAAAGACACTATGTCCCACCTGAAACAGAGGTTCCCTTTTTCCAGCTGGATACTTTATTTAGATTTATTTCAGCATTTCTCCTGAAAGAACCAGGCATTCACTTGTAATAGCTGGAAGCATTCCAGGAGAATGGAATCAATCACCATCATTTAAACCAGAAAGGCACTGATATACTAAAATGGCTCTTATCTTTTGACATAAAATGCCACCTCTTAAGCTGTACATTAATCATTGCATTCAAGATTATCAGAGTTATTACTGACCACGGTCTAAGACTGATTCACTACAGAGATATGCAGTGAGATTTTTTTGCTTCCTAGCATCTACTTGGATGGAAACCATTCATTTGAGAGACTGTATCTGTGATAATCTTAAATTAAAATTCCATTCAGTCCTGTATTTGAATTTTTAAAATATTAATAATTTCCTGAATTCCTGGGATTGAACAAAAATGAGCTTACAGTTTTTCACCCCCTCTGACAAGGCACAACAGGTACCACAAATCTGGTGCTCTGGCTTACCCAGTTTATTTTCCAATGCCTATTTCCTACCTTTTAAGAGGTGCTTCATCAGTAAGTATTATGGACAGACAATAGCAAAAATTAAAACATAATCACAGCAAGAGATTATTTTCATTGTTGCAAACAAGATACTTTTATGAATAAAGAAAATATTTTGAGGAGCTGCCATCTACTTACCCCTCTCCTCATACCTCTAGAACTTTTTTCTCTTTTCCTCTCATGGCTCCTCTTTGAGTGTCACTGAAGTTTTAAAGGAACAGAAGAACCACAGCTCACAGCATATTTAGATTAATGGAGAAGGTTCCCATAGAACAAAGAAAGTGCAGCAGGCTGAGAACAAATGGGAGACTGGGACCAACAAATGGCAAGCTTTGGTAGAATATTAGGGAAAAATGGTACTGTTGAATACAAACTATTGCAGTGACATAAATGATATTATGAAAATCTTCTTGCATTATCAACACATAATTAGATGGAAAATGAGAAAGCATTCTAAACTGACAGACAGGAGGATTAACCAGCAAAATGTAATTTAGTGATATCCAATAGCAAATTGACAAGTTCCAGTTTATCACACTCTGAAGACCCTGTCTTATATGCTCTGACAGAAACAGGAGAGATTTCATTCTAAACACAAATCCTTCAAATACAGTTTCTTGTCAGCAGAGTAAACTTTATCCTGTATTGTAAAACAAAGGCAGTAAAAAACTGTATGTTAAGAGCAGCAGGGATACATTCCACTGGAAATTATGTCAGAGCTGCACCACCAACTTCTTGATATTCAGCTTTCCATCTGGTACCTCTGACATTGTGGAGAGCAGATTGCACCTGTGTGGCTGCAACAGCTAGATCTTGTTCAGAGCAACGGGTGGAACCATTTAAATTACTTTAAAAACACATTATGACATGATGGGCCTTATGTAACATAGACCTTGTCTATTTTGAGTAGTTTCAACATATTCATTCTCTCCTTGAGAGAATGTGATCCAAAGCCAACAGCAGAGCAGTAGGCAAGCAGTTGAAACTGAACTTCAGTTCTAGTTTATTCAGGTTCTGCTAAATGCAAATAAAGAATTTAATTTCAGTTGGCCTGAGTTGAGACAGTAAACCCAGTGACTTCAGTAGCTCTGCCTTCAAGAGAACACAGCATAAAGGAAAAAAACCACAGGATCTTTGTTAATTTTCATCTAAATAAAATATTTCCATCTGTTCTAATAGCATAGAGCAAAAGAAGAACAGAGTCCTGAAAGTTCACAGAAAGAATGAGTACAAAGAGATTTATAACATTATGTCAGTACTGGTTAGCAGTAAATTTGATCACATCAGTTTCATTCTGTCTATAAGGCCAAGAAATACAAAGCCCAGCGTTTTTTGTCAAAATAAATAATATTGGTATTGCCGCAACAGGCAAATCAATTTAATATTTTTTTTAATTTTAATAATTAAAAGTTATCATCAGTCTCTGAAAGTATTGGGTTACTTGGAAAGTTATTATTGACACAAAAATTAGAAACATTTTATATTTTTCCTACTAGCCACAATACTAGAACAGAATACTGATTACAAAATTTGTAAAATCAGGATTCCAAGCTTTGGATGTAATGTGTGAGTACATTCAGAGTGAGATAGATAAGCCACTACAGGATGTGTTCCATCATCTCTGCATTTTTCTTCATTGCACTTCACCTGCCATTTTATCAGACAGTGATTTAAGAAACTTATGTCTCTCCATTATCTGCTTCAGATGGACTATCTGAAAAAGCATTATATTACCTACAAATGAGGTCATGACATCCTTCTTGTGCATTTCAAGACAATTTGAAAATATATTTATAAATAGATTTAATATCAATTTTAGACGCTCCAGCTGGTAACTTCTTATCACTGTGAAAACTGTCTTTAATGAGATGGATAGAAGATAGTCTCAAGTTCACTTCAATTTGTACCTTAGTTCCAAGGGCTTTAAAGACATTTTTGTACAATCATAAACAAACCAGGATGAACACGCACACAAAGGGGGCACTCACTAAGTGCAGGTGTCCCCTGAGGGCCCTTTTTGCCATCCTTATGTTGGCCTAGATGGTACAAAGGATGTGGAACACAAGGACAGCAGGGTTCAGTGCTATTACAGGTACATGACCTATGGGAGTTTCTGTAATTGTAATAACAAAATCTGCAAGCAAAAGAGGTTACACACAAACGTGGTAGCACCCTTCATCCTGCACTTTTAACAGGGTTTGTTCTTAGGGAACTTGGTGCAAAGGCAGATACAAAGTTCAACACACTATCATTTTTAAAAGATAAGAAAAGTTATTAACAGGAGAGAAGAAAGCAAACATTACATTTAATAATATTTGTGCAGGGACTGTAAGGGAAAAGTGGTAGTGGAGGGAGCTGAGTACTGTCAGACTGATTGATGGAAACTAGATGACTTCATGGAGCTGCTGAACTTTATCATGACACACACTTGACCCCAGAGGCATTTAAATAAAACCTCTGTTAAGCCTAGATGAGATTTTTTCCCTTCAGGCAAACAAGCTTAATGCTTCAATACAGTAATAAAACAGCTAATGATGGACATTTGTGACTATTGTCACATGCTTCACTGCATTTTATTGGTCTGTCCAACATAACACTTGCCCCAGCTGCCGAGGAATATACATGTCAGTGTGGCTGATCTGCAGAGAAGTAGGATTAGGAGACCTAAATTTATAATACATATTTATAATAGCACATTGGGTGGTGAAAAAAAGCAATCATCCTTTTCCACAAAGGCATGTGAAAGGTTAAGCAGATGCTGTCTCTGGAACTTTTCCACACTTAAAAAGATAGATCTGGATCTGATTCACACCAGTGCAGAAGCTTCACCTGATTTTAAAAAGTCAAATGATTTCAAAATTCAACTGAGAAAATATAACACATTTTCAAGACAGATGTAGCTAATTTCTCTGGCTAAGAACATAGATGGACTCCAGACAAGCCTTCCTACAGGAAACTTTGCTATTCTTGAATTGCAACACTGTTTATGGCAGAAACTTCCCTCTCTCTCCCCGTTCGTTACTGGAAGAGTAATACTACAGAGCAGCTATTAAAAGGACACTGATTAACCCTGACAAATTTTAACTCCCATGTTTGAAAAGTAACGTAAGAGCCTAAAGCAAACCTTTCAAAAGTAACTTTTTCTTTCATAGCTATCATCCTCCATTCCTTCTTTTTGCTTCCTATTCTCAAGTCTGTCAAAACAGAAGACGTCCTGATGTACATGTCCAGATGTCCTGGGCTAAGTGTCCTTCATGCACAGGATGATCAGTGTGCCTCCAGTGCATGCATCTTCTCTAACAAAGGTAAATACACTGAATTGGGAAGTATTCTTAAGCTTCATTAATTCTATGCAAAGTCAAAAAAAGGGGTTCATAAGCTCCTGTGAATGAAGTCATTTCCTGACCATGTACAGGATGCAATTCACTGCCCCCCTTCATATCCCTCCTCCCTCCAAAGAACATTTAAAAAAAAAAATCATCTTCTTCCTGAATTCTTTCTGATTATCCATGACACTCTGCAAAAAGAGCATGTAGACACTGCAATACCATCTCCACTTCTTTACTTACTGCCTTTGTCTTCTTTTTTAAGCTATATATGTGTTCTTTAAATGAGTTTTTTTTACCAACCCATCTCTTATAAATAGAAAAGTTGCTATATGTACGAAAGACTTAATCAGTAAAGGTTCCAACAGAGTGCTTGATATATAGAAAAACAGCATTTTTTTAGTTGCTGTCTCATTAAACTGCAAATAAAATTAGTATTCATCACCTCTTGTAACATTTGATTTACTTGAACACGCACGGTTTCAATAACCAAAAGTTAAAGTAATTTTTATATTCTTTTGCTGTCTTTATTCATTACTTTTTGTATTACAGTTGGCACAGCTTCTCCCGAACAAACATGAGCTTTATCTGGCAGCCACTTATCAAGCACTGGCACTCTTATTACCCAGGAGGCTCTGGCACAGTAGCAGATAGAATTTGGATGATTAGTCGGTGTCGTAAAGATGAGAGTAAAATTAAGAAACAATAAGTACAACATTAACATTGTTAGGCTTAGATAGAAGGAAAAAAAAATATTACCAAAGCTCCTGGGAACAAATGACATTGTTCTTAATCAAACTGGAAGTTATAAAACTAATTAGTTTTGATTCTCAATGAGCAAAGGCTTTTTATGTTCAAGGACTTTTTTAAAGAGGCTTCTTCTGTGTTTACTTACCAGGAAATAAATTCTGTCCTTTGTTTTACTTAGAAATTTATGAGATGTTAAGGCGACTGGTGCTTGTTATCCTGCCCATTGACTTCTTGAAATTTGAGGCTGATTCTATATTTAAATGGCTCAAATCCATGCCTGACCCACAAGAGGACAATCAACTCAGTTTGAGGAGTTCACCCTGAGTCAAGTTCACTTTCAGACAAGTGTATTGCATAAAATTATGCAAAGAATTTCATATCAGAATACCACAGAGATTTCATTATATTGCCGAGGCCAACAAGCCTGAATTCTGTACCAGCATTCTGCATTTCACAGAGATATTATGATCATTCATGTTGATCCAGCACAGATTATTAAAAGTAGGAATAACATCTTAGATTATTTGTAAAAGTTTCATGGCAGAATCAGATGGTTAGTGTGTCAATCTGCAAAAGATCTTATAAATTTGTAGACATATAAAAATAAACAGGGGAATGTGAGGGAAAGATTAGAAAATATCAGATTCTGAAAATTATACCTGATTGGCATAGCAGCAATTTCATAAGATTATTCATATAGTGTAACACAAAATATCACATCTCCACAGGAGGAGAGGTCAATAAGGGAGGAAACTCATGACAAGAAAAGGTCTCCACTCAATTACAAAGTGCAAGAATTGTAAGAGTACTGAGAATGCACAAGAAAGGCATAAGTGTTGCCATGACTACAAGATTATATATATCTGTGAGTTTGCATTAAAAACTTGAAGAATCCCCCTACAAAGAGGACATATCAAGGAGAAAGAACTTTTAGTTGTACTTGTAGAGTAGGCAGAACCAGAAAAAGACTGTCACTCAGTGTCCTAAGAAGTGAAGAAACCAAGTAGATGGAAGACTCTTCGAGGTTCAAACCTCTCCACAAATTACAGTAATTTAGGACAAGTAACAAAAAAATGGCAGAGCTCCAAGTCCTTAAAGATAAAGAGAACAAAACATTTATTGCAAAATAAATGTCAGTAACTCAGGGAATTTTAGGCCAATCTAATGACAAAAGGGATTAAGGAAAGCTAGCTATTCCTCAAAGGAACAAACCAAGAATGAAAGGAAATCTATGCTACTGCAGGGAAGAATTGTGACACGTAGTCAGAATCAGATCTTCTTACATGATTTCAACCTCAAGAAGGAATACAGAAAGTGCAAAGTAGAGTAGGTCACATAAAACTTACAGATAAATTCTGTGTGCATACAGAGACAAATCAAATAGGGCAAAGGACAAACTGATGCACGTCTCACAGGTGGTATTTAGGATATCGGGAGATAGTTATATAAACTAAGGAAAAGGTTACCTAACACAGAAGAAAATCTACAAATATGTGTCATGCAAAATGGAATCTTTAAAATAAATTTTAGATAGTTCCTTAAAGAGAATTCTTAGTTTAGGGTAAATAAACATAGGTTGGAGATTTCAGATGGAAGTGAAACATTTCAGACCTACTGGGTGCAATATAAGGAAAATTAAAGGAGTGAACAAATCTCAGAACTGTTCAAAGTTACCATCAAAATAGTGGAAGAAAGGTGAGGTAACAAGCAGCTAGGAAAGAGGGCTTTGTAATTGCCTAAAAAAAATAAAGTTAGGACAAAAGCAGATAAGAACTACAAATCAGTCAATTTACTCTAAGCTCAGAGAAAGATACAAATAATGAAAGAGAATGACTGTCACTAACTAAAGTAAAACTGGAGGACTAAAAATCAAGACAGATGCCAAAAAGAAATTGCTTCAGATAAACCTGATTTTTTTTTTTTTTTTTTGGTCAACAGAAAAACTGCCTTTGTGGTAAGAGTAACAGGAATGTTATATATTTTGTCTTTAATACCTTTGGCACAATCCTCATTATCCCAGTATCAAGCTAGGATATTATGCACTAGATCCCAAATTTACAGAAAGGATACAGGTTTCATAGTTACATTGGAAAAAGGTTTATACATAATTCTTCAGCAAAACTAAAGGACAGATTAATTGAGTGTGTACAGGTGTTCTGTTCACTCCAGAATCTTCAATATTTTCATTAATAGACTAAAGATTAAATATAACGCTTACTGATTCAGCAGATGACGCAATTCTGGAAAATGTGAGAGGTATGTTAGAGGGTAATTTGCTCATAAGAAAATGAAAAAGTAACCTAAATACTATGCTACTCGCTAGGTGCAAGTAAAGTATCTTTGCAGGTATAGTCAGCAAAACAAATAAAAGAAAAGCAAAGAAGGAAGCAAACATTTTGAAGGCAAAGGATCTTGGTAATTTCAGACCACAAGTTAAACACATAAATAATGACCTAGCAAGAAAGGTAAATATCATTTCAAAGAGTGCAAAGAGAAGTGTAATTTACAATTACATGGAGCAATACCCCTTCACTTGGTTTAATATTGGTAAGGTCTCAGCTTGAGAACCATGTTCTGCACTTTAAAACCATTCACCATTTGGAAAGTGCCTAGGAGAGAGCAATAAGAATGATCTGGAGCTTTTAAACATGACTAGGGACAATGACTGAAGCAATGACCAGGTAAACCTAAGCGAGGGAAGGAGACTCCTTGAGTGAATGCAAAATACCAGTAAAGATAAATATCTGCTGCAAACTGGAAGATAATTATCTGCTTTCCCTGTGCAGTGTGACTGTAGCCTGAAGTGGCAGAGAAAAACACAAGATAAACATTTCTAATTGTGCCAGTGATAGAATATTTCAGCAAATAAGCGACGGGTCATGTGGAGTCATAAGCACTGCAAAGCTTTAAAAACAGGTCAGGCAAACAACTACCAGGAACAAAAAGTAATGTTTATTCTGCCTTGCAACTAGATAAAATGAGTAGTTGAAACTCCAAAGTTCCTTTACTAACAAACATTCTAAGATGTCATGAATACACATAATATGGAGTACTTAAACAGAGGAAGATGAACTCTCTCATGTTGGTTTGAATGATGTACTAGCCATTTCAGACACTGAAATAACTTTTGTTAGCCATTTGTGACTCCTCTTGACCCATTCAATATATCAAAAAGCTGTGACTTTAGAACAAAAAGCAAGGAATTGAACTTTTTTCTTTTTGTTATCAAGTGGAACATAACATAGCTCTAACAACTGTGATGTTTCTTCAGTCTTAAGCATGTATTTAACCTCCAAGACAAGAAAAATTTCACCATTTTTTCTTTCTTTCTGTGCTCATCCAAACATGTAAGATTCAAACCATTTTTCATCAACTGAAACAAACTGTGGGAGAGGATGTGGCAGTAACACTATTCAGCAAAGACAAACTGTTACTGTGATTAAGTGGAACATTCTGATACCTGAGCTAAATTACAGATGAAAAATGGACTTGTAGTGTCCATTGTATCACAAGACTTTAAAAGAATCTAAGAGGAGTGAGTGGAACTTTTATTCAGGCTGTAAAAGCAATGCTAAGAGTAGCTTGTACAGAATTAATACCTTTGGTGAACTCCTGGAGACACAAGTCATATTTTATGCCATTTTTCATGCACTTTAAAGACAAAATATATTTTGTGATTTTGACAATTCTATGAGGGGGAATAAAAGATTTTTGAAAATAATACAAATATTTGCAAATACACTAGGATTTTTAAACATGACCAGTGAGTTTGTCACCATTTTTTAATTCCCAATCTGTAAGCTCTTTTAAACACTGAAAATCATTATTATTAAAAGTAAATAATGGTATGTAAGCTAAAATTTGCTGCTTGTGACATTACTGCTGAAAATATGGACTTCCACTGGATCCCATGAAGAGGATAGGTATAAAAACCTGGCTTCTAAGAAAAATATATTTTGCAAACTAATGTTTGGATGTGTTTTGAAGTGTTTGGATGTGTTTGGGAGTGTTTGGATGTCATTCTTGTTAATCTGAACAGCACTTACCTGTATGACACAGAGGGCAGACTTAACACCACCAATATTTTTGTTCAGCACACACAGTACTAATTTATCTTACACTGGTCATTACCTTTTTTTGATGCTGGAAGTTCTATTAAAAATACAGGCAATGCATTGTATATTCAGCAATTTGATATGAAACATTAAATAGTGACTCAGACTTTCTCAGGGAAACAACATGAATGGAGTTAATGATCCTTGTGGGTCCCTTCCAACTCAGCATATTCTGTGTTATTCAGTTACCTGGAATATTCTGTGAAAATTGTTGCAGTGAAATGAATAATCTGAGACCACACCTTAGTTTCTCAGCCATCATCTTCCAAGGATGATGCAATTATGATCAGTTAAACTGGTAAATTGATATACAGATGAAGATGTTTACTTTTATTAAAACATTCATTCATATTTCAAGGATTTAAATTCAACCTAGAAAACGATAAATATGTTCTTTGAGTTTCTTCAGTATTTCAAATGTAATAAAATTCTGTGAATGTGTTTTTCCATTACACCTGGAAAGACAGCATCCTGCAATGTTCTTCTGAATACAAACCAGCTCTTTGTTTCCTCCTGTCACTTTGTGAAGTAGTGCTGAAGAAGTCATCCAGTCCTGGATGAGCATCAAGTCCTTATCAATTCTCCAGCCACCATCTGTTCACATTGACCAAATAGCATGTCATTGAGGCAGTGAGGAAAAACGTATACCATAATGCATTTGTAATGCAGTTTCAGCTATCTGTGGCTATCCAAAAGAATAGCATTGAGAATTCTTAATAAAAATCATTCAAATCCACAGACAGGTAGTGCATATTGCATTTTTCACAGTTGGAAAACCTCCACATGCTTGGATAGTACTGCATTTAAATTCTGCATAGTGTAGAACAGTATGTCAGTCTCTCAAGAGCAAAACTAAAACAAAGAAACAAAATATCAAAAACATCCCCATGTGCTGGGAATCATTTCCATTGGTTCCTTTACTTGCACTGAAACAGTACTGAATGCCTAACTGTGTCTCAAGCTGTGCAATAAACAACTTGGCTGAAGCTTTGTGGTTTTTTACATAAGCAAGCATGCCTTCCACTGCAGCATCTTTTCCTAACATTGGACTTAATAAATAGCATTGCAAAACCATAATTTTGAAAAAAAGTTGTTTCATTTTGTGTAACTGCCATCTCATGGAGATAAAAGTTTAAAAAAATCACATAACTATCTTAATTTCCAGCTCTGGTTAAAATTCTTGACTTAGGGGGTTCAATGAATCTGGAGGTTAAATAAAAATACACTCTTAATCCACATTGCCTCCATGTTGCTATGGAAATTAATTTCTGCTGGAGAGTAACTTTGGAACAACCGCACTTTTGGTTTTGTTGTTGTTTCCAAACAGGCAAAGATTTTTAGTGGTTTAGTCACCATCTAAACAGGTCAGTTTCAATTATATGTACACCAAGCAACAAAAATCATAAAAATATATACCTCAAAATTGTAGGGTACATATGCACTTGATTAGCTGGTAATTTATGGATATGAATATAGAAAGCAGTAACCGGAGAGAGAGACCAGTATGGGAGACTGAGTACATGCTATTGAGTCAAGCACTGTCATGCTTCACAAGAGTGTCGTTTGCATCACAAGCTTCTGGTCACTGTAGGTGAGCATGCTATGGCCTGGCAAGGAAATCGGAAATCCTGTGCAGCTTTAGTAACAACAGGTGTTGATAAAGAGGCTATGACACAGGTTGTTTCCTTCACAGAAAGAGTCAGCTGATAAATTTTGGAAAACCAAACAAATAATTTAAACCAGACAGGTTTCTGAGTAGTACACGACCGAAACAAGGCTGCAAACCCTCTTTATTCAGTCAGAAGTCTGTCTATCTGATTAATTCTAAGCACATGCTTGACTCCTACTGAAGTAAACAGGACATGAACACAAGCCAAAGTGCATTACTGATGAGGAATTGAGTGGTGAACTGAACCAGAACAAATACCTTGAGTATAGGAGGCACTTATGGAAGAGAGATGGAACATCTGTGTGCAGTTCACTGATAAGCAGAAGTTCTTTAATTATGTCTAGGGAAAGGCATGGAGAAACCCAAGAATCCTGATTCCAGCAAATCGCCATCTTACTTCAAGTGCACTCATCACCCTGGGCTACCTTTCCAAGACAACAAAGAGAAGCCAATCTGTTGAAACTTCTCTACAGATAAAGCCAAACAGCAACAGCAAATCCTGGATATAACAGCAGCAGCGTTTCCTCCCCTTATGAAGCTCCGCAGCCTGCAATGCTGCAATTCCCCCATGCTATGTATGATTATATCTTATGTAATAATGGCATCTGGTGGATTGGATTGGGGCAATATGTCACTCAGGAACACTGATTTATTTGCCAAACATCTTAGCTGTCTGTGTAGCATTGCAAGGAGCATGGGGAATAAACAAGCAGAGGAAAATTCTGATTTAATTGGAATAACAGATGATGGCATATGTAGCAGTTTTTGGAATATTAATAGATTGTCCAAGAAGGGCTGTCTAGGGAATGAATAAGAAATGTAGAATTCTCTCACATATTAAAGATGCAAACAGTTCATATGAAGGATAAAAGCTGAGTTAAACTTGCTGCATGGTGAAAAATGGAGAAAGAACACTTTTTAGATGGAGCTATATACAGATCAGTTGCCCACAAGCATCATTTGGATGGGGTTTTTTGGTGGGTTGGGGTTTTTTTCCTGAATACCTCAAGGAATCATCTAAATCACAGGACTGGGCATTAAAAAAACATTTAAAAAGGCAAATGAAAGACCATAATAGCTGCCTAATTTTTGGGATGCACACAAAAGACTTTGATAGAAAAATACAGAAAGCAGCTAGGAGGGCTGTTCCTGAGGGTCTGAGTCTTGCCAGCAGGGAAAATAGTTAGGCCAGAATGCAGCTTCAGTAAGGGTTACCATGAACTGAAAAAGTGCCTGGTTAAAAGAAAGAATATGAAGGAGAACACAAAACACACCCAAATTTTTTAAGAGTGAATTCAGAAATTTTTTATGTAGGATCTCAAGGGAGAAGTCCTAGAGAACTCTTGGAAGAAAAAGTCTTAGAGAAGAGGTGACATTTCCCCAAGGAAATAAATGACACAGCAGGTACAAGATGTCCCTGTGCAGAACAAAGCATGGAGACTCTGGCTGAACTGTGAGTTTAGCTACAGAAAGGGAAGGATATAGAAGTGGAAATTAGGGTAGATTATGAGACTTGTACAAAAGGTAGATTGTATAGACAGTAAGTCAGAAATACTAAAATATAATGTGAAAGAGAAAATAAAGGACATGAGAAGTATAACATGTTAAGATACAAAAAGAATTTATTCCATTAGGGATATTAGTATAGCATAGATGGAGAACTAACGACAGACAATGATGGACCTAAGTGTTAAGGACATTTTCCCATTTTCTTTAATGAATCATTTACAACTCAGTGAAGCAGTACAATTTGGTATCAGTATCAAAGGCATAAAGTCTCATAGTACAATTGGGAAAGAGCATGTCAGGGAGAGTCTGCAATAAATATCTATTTTATTAAATTGTTCAACCTTGATTAATTTCTTTCTAAGTAGCTTAAAAATGATCCAAATTACTCTTAGGGCTATTATATATGTCTGAATTCATAAAGAAAATCAAAGTACCAGAGGACTGAAGGGGACAAGATGGTGTCTGTATTTTAAATGAGGAAAAAATGAGCATATGAAAGAAAGAAAAACAATGGAAATTAGTATGGATCTGTAAAAAACATTTTCTTCAAAGTAGTTTGCTTCTATCATGGAGTAGCATGACTTGTGATTAGAGAAGAAACTGGAATTGTCACATGGCTTTTAATGCAGTGGGAGATGACATTTTCACAAGCAGTTTAGTGAAATACAATGCAGATGAAAGGTGAGTGACCAATCAGATGAGTAATTCTACAAAAACAAATATTAATCAATGGCTCTCTTTCAAGCACAAGGCTGCTGAATGGGGCTCTGCAGAGTCCATTCTGGATACAATTTTGTTCAGTACTTCCATTTAAATTAAGACATAGGAATAGAGCACACACACATATAAAATTCATATGCATCTGTATATATATATGTAATTTGTAAATTGCATGGAGCTGAAGAGTGAAATAAGCTTCCTGAGAAACATAATTAAAATTCAAATTGGAAAGAAATACATGGAAGAATTTTTTATTCAGTAGGAAGCAGGAGAAAGTTGTGGTAAAAGATTTCATTTACAAATTGAGCAGGAGGAATAAACTATGAAGATACAGGGTGGGTTAAGGGAGACTATGTAGTAAACCATCAAAAAAAATTCTATAAATGAGGTGAACTGTAAACAGCACAGAAGTGAAAAATGTATTTGAGCCATTATAAAAAAGGCAAAACTCATTCGAGGAAGTTAGGAAAGATGTTGAAATAAGACAAATGAAATAATTCTCCCCGAGAACTTGAAACTCTCAGTGGCAATTTTGCAGCTGTGTCACTGGATTCTTTAGGAAAATACAGCAAAACCATGATAGTGAAAAGTAGTGAGAACATGTATACACATGAAGAGCATTTGGATCAGCATAGGTAATTTAGTCTAAAGAAGAAAATTTTAGGGGTATAACATGGAACAGTATTGACACTGATTTTTGAAGCATCAGAATAGATCATGTGAATGGCTGTGAATGCTCCATCACTGTGTGCCTCTAAGACTAGATTAGAGAAGCTTCTGATTACTCATTCTTGATTAGTTACCTCAATTTAACATTATTTGAAAAGGTGCTGTCCAGCAGCAGCATTTTGCAGCTCAATTATTGTAGGAAATGACAGAGTTCAAATCCTGGAGCAAGCAATTGAGATATTTAGAGATTCACAGATGCTTATACAACTCCACCAGACAGTGCAACAAATGTCGTCATGGACCATCCAGACATCCTTATTAACAGATCTGTCCCACTGATGTCCTCTCAGTGATCCATCAGTTCCTGGGGATACACACGTTCAAAGCAGCTACACCATGATTAACTCACCAGGGAGTTCCTAATACCTTTCACATGTCTCAAATGCTTGCTTGCAGCCTGACTGCTTGGACCATGTCAAACAAACCTCAGTTCATTTCTTTCTCCTTTTTTTATAGTCTCCTTTGGCATTTTTTTACATCCTGTATTTTTGATTCCTTTACCTTCTCCACTTCTTTTATCTACTCCTTTTCCATTTAGTATATGCAAAAGAAAAAAGCTATTTCAGTCTTCTGCCCACACTTTCAACATTTCCCATGATTTTTATAACACCCAGGTGGGTGACCAGTGGCTATCAAATATGAGATACAGCTAGAAAGTGACATTTAACTTTTATCTGCACCTCATAGTACTGGTTCACAGCTGGCATGTAAAAAAAAGAAAGCATGAGTTTTGATGAAGTTATGTACCACTGGATATCACATGTAGATTTAAGTCAACTCATTTTGAAAATCTGGTAAAAGATAATATCTATACAGACACTGCATACATATTTTAGATATTAATTATTATATAGATGTTTAAATTTTTCATACATAAAAACAATACAGGTGATAAAAGCTTTGTAACAGCACATGAGTTTCTATTCTAGCATTTTTTAAATGAAATATTTGATCTTTATTTTGAAAGAACTTCACTTTCCAACTTCCATATTTTAGTTCCACTAACTACAACACATTCCAAATTTCAGTCTTTCCTCTCTGGAAATCTCTTAAGACTAAATTTAATCAGGTTTCCCAAGCCAAACATCTCCTTTACATAGGCAGCACTGTGTTTCCTGAAGGGGGAAAAAGTATCACTGTAGATGTTTCAGCCCATGCACGGCTCTGAAACCTAATGTGAAACACTCGTGCTTTGGGACATAGCTATAAGCTGGGCTCCCTCTGGAATGAGTCAGACTGGTTTACTACAGAGAGAGAATCTCTGCTGAATCCCCACATTAGGTAAATTCATGAATAACCACCATAATAGAGTAGGAAAAACTTTTCATTGGTTAAAAATATTCTGAAATTCAGAGCTTGTAGGAGAAAATCTAGCTAAAAATGAATGATCTGGGACTAATTATGACTAATCAAAGCAAAAATTCCTGAGTGGGGATGCATGAAAATTGCACCTACAGGTGAGTCGTTGCCATTTTACTTCTTTTAAGAGAGCTTCTGCATTTACTGTAAAGTTCTCAAACCACGGCATTTTTCCCTGTGGGAATGGGAGAAGTCCTAAGAGCCTGATCTGTGCAGTCTTCAGGGAGAGAAAGTTCCTATTGTAGGAAAAATTTATAACTTTAAGAAATGGTTGATTTTCTGAGCACTCAACTCTTCCTTTTGCACTGTGTGCTGTCTACACTGTCATATCAAGCATGGGACTGCAGGTGCTGGTGGTGGAGCCAGCTGGTCTCTCATTCCCCCTTTCTCTCCTTTAGTCCGGGAAATCATCTATCAAGAGCCAGATTTCATAGATTCTGAAATTAAAAACAAAGTTGAAAAGATTGAAGTATTTTGTGCCACAAAATGTGCAGAGGAGTGTGTCAATGCACAGTACAGGCACAGGGTGACCCAGAAGCACTGTTAAGTAACCATACTGAATCCTGCAGCAAAAAAACTGCTGTCATTGTCTTGGAGGGGGACTCAAGGAATGCTTAAAAGCAGCTTTATTAGTAGGATACTCTTTTTCATGGAGAATGCAATTTCATTTTCAGAAATCAGACACTGTGCATATCTCACTTTGCCCACTTTCTGTATGCTGTTTTTAAAGGGTAGGAGATGAGTTGAGACACAAAAAGTGTGTGCTTGCTAAGAACAGAAGCAGTGATATGCTTGACAAAAGGGTCCAGAGAGGACATCTTCCACTTTTGATAATGCAGTCTCATGTGAAATACAAGATAAAAACACTAGTTAAGGGAAGAGGAAATGAAAGGTGGGAGACACAAAGAACAGTGGAAAAAGACTGAGTTAGCATACGATGCTGACAGCTGCTGTGGTAACTTTGACTGGCCATTCTAGCCCCTGCACATCTGCATTCTGTAGTATAGGTGTTAATGGAATATTGATTTATTTCAGAAGAGTTGTCTTCCCCACTCTAATTCCCTTACAAAGCTCCTTACAAACCTCTCATGTGCATTTGAGTACTGAAGTAGGACCCTTCCACAAAGACATGGAGATAACCAAATCTATTTTGTTTTAAACTTTATACCCAGTCTCAGAATCAAAAAACAAGATTGTACTTATATCCAGAAATTACACAACTGATGTAATATTTTGTAGTTTCTAAAGATACTCAAGGATGTTTGAAAGACAGGCTTTGAACAAGAGTCTCTGACAAAGATCTGACACACCACATATCCAAGGATATATTTTACTCTTGAGGCTTGTAACAAGAGTTTTTCAAGGGGCAAACACACAAGGATGGCAGTCAGGAATGTTCATAGCAATAACAAACCCAAGGGGCTTCCATATAAAAGAGCCAGTCACAAAATTATTATAGAAATATACTGCTTAAATTATAGTTGTCTTTTCTCCACTCAGCAGCAACAAGCAGACAGGGAGCACTTCAGCAAATTAACCAAATGGTAAAAGGTTGTAGTGGTTATTGTCCCTGAGCCAAGAGTGGGGATATGTCCCACTAACCCTCAGTCAATCCTTACATCACAGCCAGCGGCTTTGCACTTGGGTGCTCCTTCATTTCCTTTTGGTAAGAATTAAAATAAAAATTTTGAGTGTCATTTGACAATATGAAAGCCAAGTCAAATGTGGCTGCTGAAAAGCCCTTTTGAAAGCATTGTGCTGGACCTCCATGAACATCACATCTTGTGGGGGCAGGTCAGGCATTCTCCAACTGCTCAAAGACAGGGTCTTCCTCACCGTTGCATCTGATGATCAGAATTACTGGTGCAGGAATGTGGTTATCAGAAACACGGCAATCAATGCTGGATCATCTGGGGGGAAATTCACTAAATGTTTTTAACAAAAACAGGAGGATGAGTTATCCCAGAACCGTTTGTAAGTTCTTTGTCTAAATTTATTCCATCTTTAAGTCTTTGACCTTTTTTCTAGACTATGCATGCAGGCACTGCTAAGTATCAACATTTTAAATTTTATTTTTCTTCCAGCTGTGGCTGAAATTTTCATGCTTAGAAGAAAGAAATCAATGATATTTTCTAGCATTTCCTGAGTCACTATTATAATAACGGGAAACCCCCATTTCCTAGATCATTGCTTTCACATAAAAGTATTCCCTGCTTGAAAGGTCATGCTCTCTAAATATACATAAAAATGTATCAATATTCGTGAATTTAAACTTTAAGGCAAAGTAATAAACTTCTGCCTTGATTTTAATTTAGCTCAGTCAGTGTTAAATGTTGGTCATTACTGCCTGTAAAACCGTCTGTAAATCAGCGTGATGCAGTTTCTTAAAAAGGCAGTGATCTAGTCCATGAAATCATTTGCTGCTCATTTTAACATCTACTTCTTCATCTGAGCATCAGCAGTTTGCTCTTAAACACAATTTCTGTCCCTGTAGAAAGCTGGAACTCTCCCCAAGAAACAAGTTAGCAAAACATGGACTATGAGGCTCCTATTTGTTGGAGTTACTGCCTTTAACTGATTGCCTAGCACCTTTAGCAGGGTACGACAACTATTTTTTTTTCTCCCAGGAGAATGAACCTCAAGCCTTTTCGTAGAGCAGCTGACACCAGCCTTTTAATATCTGCAGAGATATTTTCATAGAGATGGCAGCATTAAGGAAATTTATGAATCCTATTCATACCATGCTTGACACAATCAAATTGAATCTCTATTGACTTCCAAAAGTGACTAAACAAATAATATTTTTGTGTTTGTTTATCAAATGCACCATTTGTCCGATACTTTTAGGAAGATTCTCTTGATTTCAAAATTTTTATTTTGTGGATTTTCCATCAGTCTTGAAGAACTGTGAGGATTTGTCTGAGAGAGAGGTGCCATCATAGCTATCCTCAAAAATTAGCTTTCCTGACATGGATTGAGGAGATATTTCATACTATAGAGTTTGAAGTGCATTTCTAGAAGGTAGTAAGAAGAGGAAACTATTTAATACAACAGTGTATTTAATGTATTAAATGCACTGGCAAAGATCAAATAAATATCAAACTAATTTTTGTACAGAAAAAAATATGACCTCATTAAAAGCAGAAAGGTGAGTTGTAGAAAAAATACAAGCACAAGAGAAGATTGTATGCAGAAAGTGTGTAAGAAAAAATAATTTCTGTTTTTACAAATGTTTATATTATATCATTCCCTACAATTTGCCCTCTATAACCTTTCTTTTTCTCTTTTTAAGTGCCATGGCAGGCTTTAATAGAGCACGGTTGGGAAAGATAAAAAAGTTTATTTGCAGTATGCCATGGAGTTTCACAGACATTCTCATAGCCACAGCAAGTAAAATGCACTCCTTAATAGACCACCTTAATTTAAAAGCTTTCCAGTTACTCTCATTCATCTGATTTTGATCCAGGCAAATAACTGAAGTTGTCATTATCTCTTGGAGGTGTATGAATGCAGAATATTAATATCAGGTTTGGAGAGCATTGCATTCATGCCCTGCCCAAATGCTTTCCTGCTGGAAGAGAAAACATTCACTTTGCCAGCTTCTGGCACACAGCTACTGAAGTGAAATGATCATGCTGTTCTGACTTTGATAACCATATAACAAATTTCATATACTATCTCTCATATTCTTGATTCAATGGCCACAAATGAATACTAAATTCCAAAACCCTCTAATATATTCATGGGTTTCAGAGTTGTTAAGTCTTGATAGCAACACAGCATGATCAGGGCTCACTTAAATGCATTTTCAAATATCAAAGACATTCTAACTATAAACTTGCCTTTTTTTTTTTTTTTTTAAGAAGTACACATTTTAAGAAGGCAAGAGACTGATTCTGATGCTCAAAAATCTATATAACAAGCTAAAAACAGAAGCTGCAGGGTTAATCTGACTACTGTACTTTATGTATCACAAATGATCAAAGAGCCAAGAGGCAATTTTTAGCTTAAAGAGAACTGTAATTACTTGAGAAAAAAAGTAATTTCACCTTGGCACTGATTTTTTAATTTTCTTTTTCTGAAGGTCTTTATTTCATTGTTTTCTTCCACAGAGTGTACGGGCAGCTCCCCGAGGTAGCTACTCCCACTGGCTTTTATGAACTTCATTTCATGAACTTTATAACACTATTATTTTCTTTTATTTGGATTGTTTTTTTCTTCTTCTGTTTATTGTGTGTTTCTCACAAAGGTCTCACACGGTAGAGCCCAGAGCTGGACACTGTAAGCCGAGTAGAAGGGCAGCATCACCTCCCTTGCCCTGGTGGCAACTCTGCTACCACAGACCGGGGTACCATTGCCCTTCTCTGCCACATGGACACGTTGCTGGTGCCTCAACACGGCATCCACCAGCACTCCCAGGCCCTTTTGTGACAGGGCCCTCAACTGGATGTGCCACTGCAATACTTGCAGCAGCCAACAGGATGTTCCTGCCTCCAGGGATTACTGAGTTAAAAAGAATATTCTTATTCTCAGCATTAGAAATAAACCACAGTGAATATATAACTTCCCAGACTATTTAATGTCAGTGCTGACCTAGTCCTGCCATCCCAGAATATAACCAGGGCATGAAGGAGAGCTGACAAACTGGGAAGGAACAGGAAGCAATGAGCGTCATCTGCAGGCTGACAGAAATGTAGGTAATTGATGTGGGTTGCCACTGCTGTGGACATACACCATTTGATATTGTGAAAAACTTAAAGGATTTTGCCCCAGAACATCTGAAACAGTAAAGAACAGGATTCCTGACTACTTAACACAAGCTATTGAAACCTCAGGTGCTCTATATGCCAACACTGTTTTTCACAAAAATCTAAATGTTCATTAACCAAAACCGGTACCACCTTACCATACTGGTAGGCTGATGGGCACATGCAGCAAACTTCTGGTCTCATATTCATGTTACAATACCATTATGAAAGCATTGTCAAGTCTAGAGATCTGGCAGGCTGTATTTTTGATTTATTAATTAATCAATACATTGAAAATGTCATAAAAACAGCTTTTTTCCTTCCTAAAGTGATGTCAGTCCAAGAACTGTGGTCAGCAAATGAGTCCTACAGATGTTGCAGATTAAGGTCTTTGTTATTCTGGGGTTGATTATTTCAACTATTTATTTTGGAGTTTCATTGATTGCACTATTCAAACTCCACAGTCTATGACAGATGCTACAAGTGAGATCACATGTAGAATTTTGAGGAATGGGAAAAAATAACCCTATATATTTAACTCATCATAAATTTCCTCAGCACTTTAAAAGAATTGCTTCCTGTTTAAAGTATCCTAAGAATGAGTAAGTTATTTGAGCAGCAAGTAACTAGAAATAAAAACTGAATTTCTCAGGAGCCAGTCAAGGGAAAAACACTTCAGGATTTAATTTTGCTTGTTACTTATTTGTATGTTCATAAGTGTTAGTGGGAGTAAGAACAAAAAAAGTATTTATTAACAACAGAGAGGTGACTCCCCTAAACTGCATCCTTGTGCACAAAATCACCAACAAATTAAGTTATGTCTCTTCTGCAATACATTTTCTCATCACTTTGGTTGCATCACTTTGACAAAACCCTCTGAACTCTGTTGTGTTTGGCCCACTGACATGGAGCAAAACTAAAGATTCAGAAACACTCTCTTCTATGAAGACTCAAGAGACACAGAGGCATTGTGAAGCACCCCTGACCTTTCATAACATGAGAGTCTCCTAAATAACACAGGAAAGGCCTAAGTCTATCTTTATATAAAACTTTCCCTTGACACAGAGAGACAGAGGAAAAGAAAGCTAATAAGCTTTGGCTAAAAAGTTGTTTATAAAAAAATAAGCTCCAAGCTGTTCTTGGTTTTGCTTCAAAAAATCTTTGCCTGCAATTCACCTCTACATTTTTTTCTCTCCTAATGACGAACACAAATTCAGTGAAAGTAACTTAAATTCTGGTAAGAAGAAAGAAGAGTTCTGGAGATTTACTGTGAGGGAAAGGGGAGGAGAGATAAACCACAGGCTGTAGGTGTAAAACACATAGAATGTGTCTGAAGACTTAATTGCTTTATTTTTATTATTAAAATTCCTACCGAAATATCTCTCTGAGCTAAAACTGTGTTTTGGTCCTGGCTCACATTAAGTTCCCATCTACAGTATTATAACAACTTCTACATCCTGTGACTCACAGAACAACTGGCCTGTGAGGCTCCAGAGGAAGCTGGGAACTTTACTGCCTTTTCTTTAGGCTCAAAAACATGGGACCAGCCCGTATTTTGCATCTGTTACAGATGTACCACCTGTTTTAAGACATTCACATATTCTTTGTTTCACACTTTTTAAAAAATAGACAAAGGTAGCATATCACTATGGAAAAAGTAATAATATCTATATACTGTAATTTTTCTCTTGATCTACAAAATATTCAGAAGGGTTGTGGAGGAACTGAGTCAGCAAACAATTTCAAACATACCATACTACATTCTATTCAATTTCATTTAATTTTCATTCCCTGTTCTCAAGAAGCAGTTGTAATTTAAAACCTCACTTGTTTGCAAGAGACCATATACATAGCATATGGACCTGCAACATTGTTTCAAAAATGGAGGGATTATTATATGAAAATTCATATTCATATTATTATGGAAAAATTCAAAACTGCAAGTGTAATATAAATAGAATTATGTAAAAATAAATAGCTTAGCTTCTTCCAGCTGGTGCAGGACCACAAGGAAGACTGCTGAATGATTAACACTTGATATTTATTTGAAATAAACTGCAGATTGTTTCAGCTAGTTCCTGGCTAGTATAACAGAACTATTTCTAAATAAAGAGTAGAGCAATATAAAGACACTGAAAATTGAAATTAAAAAATGTTTGTTTCTTTGATATTCACTTCCCATGAACATTTATAGACTCCATTTATCAAAAGCTCAGTGTTTAAGACTGGGACTGCCAACGAAAGAGATGGAATGGGAAGTTATCCTGGCATATTTGTGTTCAACAAAGGAAAAATCTTCTTGCATAATACAAGCATAACAGTGAAAAGGCAGCAGAGTACTGGCTGTAGGTAGGATTCCACACTTTGATACACTACTTGTGAATGCTTTTTTTTCCAGGAGATTAATCTTGTAATTTTTTACTGTTTGTTTTGTTGTTTTTATTAATTTTTTTTGTCTTTAATTTCAGCAATGAATTACTGTATTGCCCCAGAGAGGATGTTGGCACACAGTTAAAAATGTACCACAGTGCCAGTGGAGGCGAGCTCTGAGCAAAAAATGCCTTGGGCACGGCAAGGTGCTGTGGGGAAGGCAAGCAAGAGCCATCCAGCCGATGGGGTCACCTGCACCAGAACCTGGGGACAGCAGCTTTTGAGCAAGAGACCTAACTTCCCCTCTTTATGTCAGCCCATTCTACAAAGGAGGGAGTTATGGGAAATAGAAACAACCTTTTCCTTGCCTCAGCCACTCCACTTTGCACTTCTAGTGCCTCAGAAACAGAAAAACAAGGCATTTTTTACCTCATAGAAAAGTAACATTATGAACCCAGGACTACCACCCAGAGATGCCAATAGCTATCACTTGGAAATGGACTTGAGTAGCTGTATTTACATGCTAATGACTTTCAATATCTAAAACATCTATTTGATGTTTTATTTATGTACTTAATCTTGGAATATGAAATATCTCTTCCTGAGTCTTCACCTTCCAAGGAAGGAGAGATCATTAAAAGAAAGCATTAGGTAATTCTTCCTTTACTTGAAAGCAGGAGATTGAATTTCTATTAATCAGCTATAGCATATATTCTGTAAACATCACATAATAATATCCACATGGTACCAAACCTAGAGAAACTACCTCCATTAGGGAAATAATAATTCTTTCCCAGAAGTGTTTTCTAGCTCATTGCTATAATAAATATCTGGAGTCAGCTAATACTTGTACCCACTAAAACTGGTAAAATCTTCAGCAAGCTATTGTCTCCTTATAAACCCTGTCCCTGCACTGGAAAGTGTGATGAATGTGCAGAAAGGTGTTAGCAGTTATGATAAACACAGCAACTATACAATTCTGCTAGGATCTTCTGATGTGACCTCATGAGAAACTGGTGGCTGGCCCTTTGGAGAGGTTGGTCACTGTACTGACTTGGTAGGGATGTCCTGAACCACTCATCCTCTTCTCTGGGCTGTGTGCAGGGAACCAAGAACGGCACATCAGCTCAGGTAATCTCAGCACCCATAATGCAGGTCATTGTGGAGGCAGCTGGCTGGACAAATAAAAAAAGAAAACCAGACAAAGGATGCCATTACTTATGGTTTCTGCAAACATTGCATTACATGTTAGACAGAAGCATCTTTAATAAACAAGTTCTTATGGTAGTGGATATACTTAAGATGTGACCCCATATTACAATCACTACAGATGATAATCTTTACAAGTCACACAGAGAAAGACATGTTGCTTTCTAGATATTAAAAACCTGTGGATATCTAGGTATTAAAAGCCTTTCTAGATATTAAAAATCTGCCTGAGATGGCTATATGACCAGGCATTGTGAGTACAACTAATCCCTTTTAAAGAATGATAGGCACCACTATGATCAAGTTTCCTACATGCTTGCCTGTGCCTTTAAAGTTCCAGGGAAACCCACAGATTTTCACTGAATGAGTTGCTAAAATGGCCAACTGCAAAGTTATTCTAGATCTAATTGGAAAAAAAAAATAAAAGGAAGAAAAAAAGACAAAGGTTACAGTACTCTGCAGCAGGAAGCTGCAAACATTTGGAGGAGAGAGACATGTTAGGGAGCTCACCCAACAAAGCCTCACAAGGCTAACATATGTTAAACACATATGTTAGTTTATTAGAAGAAAACCAGAAATTTTCAGGCAGCACTGAGATACCAGCACTATTACAGGCTTTGTGAAGGATTCAGAAGATCCACTCAATAGTTTATGAGGACTACTAGCCTGGGCACAGATATGTAAGGCAAATTAATCAAATTAGTAGATTGATAATGCAAGAGCAACCAGTGTTTGAAGCAGCTGTGAAAGACAGTTCAATGCAAAGGAAAAAAATTAAAAATAATAAAATCAAAATACTCTAGATTTTATGCAAATAAGAAATTTGGGCACTTGTTCTTAAGGAATAAGTCTGTCATTCCTATCCTTCCATTATAAATCCATGCCTCAACAAGAGACAGTTGTCAGATTTAGAACAACTTTAGATTTAGGTTTAGTTGTTAGATTTTCCCTCTACAGCTGTTTCCAGAAAGAGCTAGGCAAAACATTATCTGCTAACATGAAACTCATAACTGTTGATATAGGCCTGAGGTCAAATAGTTTACTGACCATATATAATTTATAGATGTCTAAACAATTAAAACAACAACAAGAAAAAATTTAAAAATTGGAGAGTGGAAAAAATGTTTGTTTTACAGGGAAATGAAGAATGTCCTGGAGAGGAAATTGTAGCATCCTCTGGGGTGCAAAACAAAGAGTTGAATTTATTGGGAAAACGATCACAGAAGCTGGGTATCTTTAAGTTTCAGAGATAAAAGCCTTCAAGGGGAAGAGGCACTAACGGCCTACACTGAAGAGGTGCCAGGGATCTCATGTTACTGACCACACAGAGGGACCTGCCTCCATCCCAGTCACCCACCCTGGGCTGTTTAAGGACACAGGGGAACAGCCAGGCACAGAAGGGAGTCCCACTGGTTTCACTTATGAACAAATGAAGCATGGACTGATGGCTCATTTGCCATCTGTACCCTTGTCCGTGTGTACATGTAACCACTTCACTACCTTGGAAATCAATATCAAAAAAGCACTGGAACTGCTGTACTGTTTTCCTCTTTATGAAAATAAACAGCATATGCATGAACATCTGTTAATGAAAACAAATCTGAGCTATTTTGTCAATTATAGCTTCAATAACTGCTTCACTGTGACATTTGTTGGCATAAATATGCAATATCTTGAATTTCAGAATGCAAGCGACGTATAATGAAAATGTGTGGAATACTTTCCTTCTATCTGCTGACTTCAAAAATCAATTTTCAAACAACTCTACAATGAGCCAAAAACAGTTTATGATTTAACTTTACTACCTCAGTAGTAAAGTTAAATTAAAACAGGCTGAATTGCTTTGTTTGACAGGAATTGAACAAATATTTAGCTGGTAACTAAATTTGTCCCTTTTCCTTCCCAGTGTAGAATTTTATAGACTGACTGTGATTTTTTATAGTAAAACTAAATTATTAACTCACAGAAAGCTATATATTAATTTAACATCACTTCTCATCTGTTCTTAGGCACTACTTGTGCATACAAGATTTTTGTCCAGGTTATTTTTGTTTCTTGTAGTGGTGCAGTGGCTCTTCTGGGATTTTAACACCTGGCTGAAAAGCTGAATCCAGAACCTCTGCACCCAAGAGTATTTTACTAATGGGTTTCCCTTTCTGCAGCAAGGTATCTCATAAATATTTTAGGACAGATAGTCATAATTTGACATTCAAACTGTGATGGTTTGTTAGGATTGATTACATAAACTGCAGAATACTGAAAGACTGAAAAACACTTTGCAAAAGAAAAAGCTAAAAAAAGCTGCAAGCCTTTCAATTTTTGAGGGAAAGTTAACAGAAACACAGTGGCACTGCAGAACCTTTCCAGAACTTCTTTTCTGGGGAAAAATACACCTTGCCTGTGGCAGAGCTGTTGGAAGGATGAGGCTATAAAGATTTTTTACCTTGGTGTGCCCTCAAAATGTTATTATTTTGCTCAGCCAGAAGACTGATGTATAAATCCAGGAATAAATTAGCATGTTTCCATTCCATTTTTCATCAGGAGGAGGTGTATTGATCTGGATGGATGCAGGTTGGCTGGGTTTTGTGTTATCCCAGCCTTGACTAGATTATCACAAGCAAAAGTTGATATCAAAATTGCCACAATCACAAAACCTTTTTTTCTAGTAAAAGAAGTGAATTAAGCCCATTTTAATGAAGTAAATCTTATCACTTCTAATCAGGTTGATTTTAGCCCATATCAGATAAACTCAGTTCAAAAGTGCATTTTCTGGCAGATGTCGCTGTACTAGTGAAGCACACATTCATTCAATTTTCAAATGTGTATACACACTATTTAAGTGATATTGTTCTATCTAAGATTAATCCCACAGGTAAGTCTTGTGCAAACATTCACTATATTTAAAAATTTCTGCAAATTCTTTGAAAGAAGACATCTCAGAAGTTACTGACGATTGTTGATCTAATGACCCTGTGAATCTGGTAAATGAAATGGTATTCACTGACAAAGAGATTACAAAAACAATGTCCACTCTGCTATTTCTCATAACCCACCACAGATCCAGAGGTTAGAAAAACCACTGGATAAATAAGAGAATAAATACATAACAGAAAATAACTGAATGTAGCTCATTGTTTGAATCAATCTGACTCCTGTGATATTGTAAGGTATGGATTACGTCCAAGTCTGCTGCTCCTCTGCATCCTTCCGGTGTAAATTATTTGGGGTTTTTTTTCCATTAAAGACAATGAACTCACAGAGGTCTTGAGTTACTGAAAACAGAAGGGAAAGAAGTATGTGACAGGAGCTCAAGAAATCACAGCTTGGAGAAAGTGTATATATAAAATGACTGCTCACCATCTGAAGAGAAGTTAGGGGCCACTTCAATGATCAAGAAATAGTTTAACACAATCAAAACAAAAGAGACTTACTCACACCATGGGATGGTAAAATTATGTAACACGATGCCATAAACAGCACAGATGTCAAAAGTCCATGGTTTAAAAGTTACAAGACAGAAAAGTTACATCACAGGAAAATGTAGAGACAAACAAATACCTAAACACCACCAAAAAAAAAGAGCAAAAAAATAGAATTACAGAATAGTTTGGATTAAAAGGGGCCTTAAAGATCATCAATTTCCAATCCCCCTGCCATGAGCAGCCACCTACTAGATTAGGTTTCCCAGGGCCCCCAAACTGGAAGTTTTAGCACAATGTTTGTCATGCTCCTTTACTCCTCCCTGAGAATGTACTGCGGGCCACTAACATGACATTTAAAGCCATGTCCACTTGATCTGGACAAATTTAACTATTTCAATGCTCTCATGAGCTTCAGGTCAAAGCAAACAGTGTTGAGGATAAAAAAATAATACTAATAAAGAAAAAAAAAAACGTGATTTTCGATAAATTTTATAATCCCTGGTTCCTTAAAATTTATATTAATGGCCTACATATGTTAATGTATCCAATGTGGAAATAATAACCCCTTTCAGAAGCAAATCTTTCTTACTGCTTTTTAGAAGCAATGATTACACCATGTGTTACCAATTTAATGGCAAGAGTACATTTGGCAGAAACATTTAGGAGAAAAATAGGAGCAAAATTAAAGTACAGGTATTTAGCAGATTTGACAGTAGGGTGTGAAAGCAGCATGAAATTAAGTTATGCTAAGAGGTGATGTTTAAAATGACTGATCTCCACCAGAGTGTAATTCATTCATGTCAAATGTTCTGTGCTCTCAGATGCATAACAAAGAGCATACCAGGCTCCAGAGGCAGCAGAAAACATTTATAAAGTGGAAGTGCTGAACATGGGGAGCTGAATACAATTTTGATTAAAAGACCAACCTGTTTGATAAGGTCAGATAGCATAACTCCTTAGCACATAAAATGACCCTTAATACTAGGAGTAACAGATTAAAAACTGATCTTTGACTTGGGAAGCAGGCAGAGAGCTTACAGTAACACCACAACATGGTGACATTTAAAATTTCTTAGCCAAATTAAAGGTGATCTCCAGGATATTAATTCTGAACATACTGTCTTCCACTACTCTGTACCACAGAGATTTCTACTAGAGTCTACACTGAGTCATGTCAGCATCTCACAGGAAGAAGAAAAATTTGAATTAAGTGACAAATCTGGACAAGAAACATCAATCTACTCAGAACCCAGCTTATCTCAAATTCCTACTTTTCTAGGAAATATTTAACTTGTAGGTTTTACATGGACTAAAACTAACATTTTTGCTCTATTTCTCTTCCTTTTATTACTGCTTGAAGATGGCAGAAAAATAAAAGAAGTTTGTCGGTGCTGAGAAACTTTTAGCCATGAAAAATCTCAGCTCTCTAGGTCTTCTGAGAATCTTTTCTTTCTCACAGATGCTAGCCGAGACAATATCACTGTTTTTGTAAACCCTTTGCACCTGCAACTTGCTTTTCTCAGATAGAAGTTTTTCTGTTAGGTAAACAATTTTCTGCTATGTGCCAGAGTGTCAGCTCTGCCCCTTGGGGTGGGCTTAGCCCACAGAGCCAATGAGGTTATAACACCTGACACACGCACCATCTATGTTATAAAAGCCCTCTAAAGAATTAGTCAAGTTGCAGATCTTCCGTCAATCCCTTCTGGAGTCAGAGTGGTTCTTTCTGCGTGTCCGTTCTACGAACAGTGACAGAAGTTAACATAAATATGTTGCAAAGACGAGCACCACTGTAGACTACAGAGCAGGAAATGGACTGAGATAATAGACCCACCACAGCACAATGCAACGCCATGAAGCAGTGCTGGCACCCATCTGAAAGCAGCATCATTGTGTTCATGTGCTATAAAGAATCTCATCCAGAGATGCTTCTGGCTATCTTAGTGAAAAGAAGCAGAGAAACCAGTAAAAGCCTTCTGATCTTCCAGCAGAGAATAGTTGTGCCTGTAAATTAAGCCCTCTGAAGTGGTAGGGCTGCATCAAGATATTCTCGTACAGTTCAGACTCTGTGAATTTTATCTGAGTTCCAGTGAGGCCTCTCAGCTCAAACTCAGGTAGTCCATGATGATCTTTAAGATGGTTGTAGGAAAGGAATGGTTCTGACTTTACAAAGTGCTGTTGAGCAGTGGTCCTAGTGGAAGTAAATTAAAATTTTTCTGCTTGCACATCAATTCTCATGTTATGGTCTGTTTCAGGGTTTGATGAAGTTTGCTGGTACAAATATTGCCCATTTCCATTGGTAGTGCTGGCTCAATGAGATTCATTTTTATGGTAATGGTTCATCATTTTTATTACTCTGAAACAACTTATAGACAACTAAGTGTTATAACCAGGGACAAACAGAAATCAAGGTTTCTCATCTGTTGTCTCATTGCCATTTACTTAACCTCTTCTTCACTGCAATGCCTAATGAAGGTTCATAAATTTGCACTTGAGCTCGAAGCAGTGATCAGATGAATTCTGCACTGAACTGCAGTGATGTAACCCCAGAGTGTTTATGTTTTGAGATATGAATGCGTAAATCCTGTAACTCCCTCTAATAATAGACCCTTCCAAGCCTTTTCATGCACTCTAGTATGTGTTTTCCACATAAGCCTTTTACTCCTAATGTAATATCTATCCACAAAACTAAAACCAGTATTAGAGAAGAAAGACAAACTTCAGAAGTTCTAGAAAAAACTGCTTTATGGTGTAACTGGTATTTGTTAAACCATGGAGTTACAAGCACTCCATGCTCCAGGAGGGGCAGCGTTGCAGAAGATTGCCTCAGTGCTTTTAGGCATGGTAGAAATTAGCCTAGGTTTTTCTAAACAGGATTAACATATACAAATTTCAGCATTAGCAAGGTCCAGAACACGAAGAAAAAAAAAATGACAGCAAGTATATGAATAAATTCTGTTACAAACAAAACAAATTTTAGCCATAATTATCTCACAGAAATACCTTTTGGTAATTTTGTATAGTCTTTTGCATTTGCAAATTTTCAGCCAATTCTTAGATAGTCATTAGTCTCACAACTCTCCCTGTTTCCCGAATATCCCTATCACAAGTTTAGAGAGAGAATTTTCTCACTAAACAGCTATTTGTGCAGGGACACACAAATAAATAATAAAATTCAAAAGCTAAACTCCCTGTCACTCTTCAAATTATTTTACCATTTTCCACTTTCAGTCTGTAAACAAGGCTACAGACTGAACTAAATGGATTGTCCCCTGAGGGAATATTCTGGGAAATAAGAGAGTAATAGAAATCTTTCAAAATAATAGATGGTGTTCTCCACCAATTATGCAAAGTAGGTGAAAAATGCAAAAGCAATAAGAGGAGAGAAAAAAGTAACATCAGAAGATTCTTCAAATGCTAACACACAGACAATAAGAAACATGTCAAAGTAGCCTTAACCAAAGATGGGTTAAATAACCTAGCACAGACCCCACTCAAGAAGGGGATATCCAAACAGGAATTCACGCATTTTGTTATCTAGTACAGTAACCCAATTGGATACCCAACTCCATAAATCAAATTCACAAGGCAGCAACAAATGCTTAAACTCTCTGTTGATTGAAATATAGGGAGCTGGATGTGATTCTGAATTCCAACCAGCTAAGCAGTGGGATGCTGTCATTAATCAATACAAAATGATGAATGGAGGAATGCATGTGCCTGAAATTCACCGCTGTGATCCCTTGTCCATTTAGCTGTCTATACCCTGACATCTATAAGAAATCAGTATTCAAAACCACTCTTTTATACATTGATTTTTGTTTTTTCTCAAACAACTTCTCCCTTTCTTTCTTTAGAAAAGCAGTGACTGACTCTCTTCTTCCCATGAGAGCCCAACAGTAAGGCAGCACCACAGCTGGCCAGACAGTTTGGGTCCTAAGCCCTCTACATCCATAAGTATTTAAAACCATAGGTTATGCATCTCAAGAACAGGCACATAATCAATCAATAAGCCTAGGAATAAAGTGCAGAATAACTGGAGAAGAAACCTGCTCAGTCTCATAAAACAGAAACATTTAATTACTCTGTAAACATGTCCAGGTGCAAACCAGACAGGAAAAAAAATGTATAAAATAGCAATCAATACCACTGTGAATGTGTATTTACAACATTGGCAGCTGAACAACTGACCATAAATAATTTCCAACTGGCAATTAAAAGGATAACTTTTCAAACACAACATTTTGTTACAGCTTCCTAATAGAATGAATAAGAACAAGAAAATCTATCCAGGCTATAAGATAGAGCCTGAAAATTTTCTAGGGGGATTTCAGGAGGTGCTGACAGGTGGCTTGAGTTACTGACCCAGAGATCTTCTCATTCTCCATTCCTATGCTGCTCCTGCATAGCAGGCTACCAAGTGATATGGCCCATGGCTTCATAAATGTGTGGAAGAGCCATTGAGAATGTACATATTAGAGTAGATACTGCATAATTGACATTAAAGCATTTAATTAGACACTGAAAAAGCATTTCACCATCTCAGCCTATTTGACAGAAACTGCTGAGTACAAACAAATGCACAGTTACTGCTGTGAATCTGGGAGGGTATCTGAGATAAGAAACTGCTAGCCCTATGGGTCTGCACTTTCAAGCTAAAAGAGAAAATTGTCTCTTTAAGCCAAGGCTTAAAGGAGTGAAGGCAGATGTTAAAAAACAGGGAGATAAATTTAAACTCCTGAAGTTGCACTTAGGCACCATATAGATTGTGTTTTCAAAAACACGTGGATGATTTAAGAGCAAAGGCCCTGCTTGAAGCCACTGGGTCATGGACACTTTAGAAACTGCTGCCCAGCTGAGGGTGCATCTCTTTGAGAATTAGGGTTTATGCAACTTCACACAACCATAGTTCTGCAAAATGACAAATAATCTCTAAACAGCTGTTGACATTCTCAAAAGTTGTATTTTAACTCCTGACAAATAGCACCACATGGCAAAAGGGACTCGTTGCTTTTGCAGTATGCTTGAATGGTGGTGGTTAGCTTGCTAAAATGTACCCTGCTGGGTTGAATGCAGAATCTCTTCCTCACTTTTAAAGTAAAATTGACCTGCAGGGAAGGCATAGCCAACCTCAGCCCTCCATCAGCCACCAGCAGGTAGTAAATGCAGCCCCTCACTGGCTATCAAAAGTCTGCAGAAGCACACATTGAGATACATTAAAAAATGACAGTTCTGAGGTTTGGATTAGAAATGTCCATTAATTTTCATAAGAATTCAGCCCACCCGTGACTCAGGCAACTGAGGACCTCTAAGGCAAATTTTCTTCCACTGGGATATTTTATTCAGTTAATATCACCTCCAGAAATATCACTGTAACTGGATCTGATGATTTTACCCAGTCTTAACTTGCTTCCTGGATTCAAACCAAACATCACAACTAAAAAAACCCCAAGCAAATATGGGAGCTGCATGCCCGTTTTGTTTTTCTAAGAAATATCCCCTTCCCATTAAGTTTATGATAAACAGCTTTGGGAAACAATAGGCTGCTCATGGATCTGAAGGTCCTTCAGAAGCGATCAGGTCTGCAAACTCACTCTGAAATTCTGAATTTTCCTTCTTGTCCCCTTTCATAACCTCTCTAGTACTGTGTTCTAGGATTGAGATTCTAGTCCTTTCCACCATGTTCCACACAAGTAGTTTTCATTAGAATAGATTTTATTATTATTCAACCCTTTCCTAAGAAGAAAAACTTACAGCTAAAGAAATGGATCTAAAAAATGATTAAAAAACTACTTCAAAAAGTGATTAGCTCATGCCATCAGACCATCTTAGCAAGGCAGTTGGCTAGAAAATTATCAAATATGAATATAAATAATACAAACCTTGTTCTAGTTATGTGATGAATTACCCTTCCATTAAAGGTTTTCCTTTTTATATCAGCTGGATACATATACAACTAGCTTGTCTTGTGGGCACCTAAAATAACTTACTGAAACACTTTGGGAAAGCCAATTGTGCATGATAGTATATTTAACAGCTGCTAGAGGATTTGGACAATTCTGGTTTGCCATCAGTTTTTTGCAATCACAGTGCAAATTTCCAGAATAATAGTTTTTCCAATGTATTAATTTTACTTGCTGTAAGAGCTTGTTTAGCTTTCATTAGCAATGCTTCATTTATTTTTGTTTTGGAACAAAAATGTGTAAATATGCCCTTGTTGATGGTGAGTAACTTCTCATTCCACTTTTCTTTTAGCTTTTGCTGACTTGCAAAAAAACCCTAAAATATAACACCTGAAAGTTTAGGTACATGTACAATCTCTCTGAACTCGGGCAAGTTGTGCAATATTAACAACTGCAAAACTCAAGCCACACCATTGCAACTTCATTTTAAACTTTCTCCAGTTGTAACCCAGGCCTGCTTTATGCCATATTCATTCAGTAAGGGTGAAAAGAGTCCACATAACCCACACTTTTATGAGATATTCTCAGATTTAAAGCTGTTGACAAACTAAGAAAGATGTCTTAATAAAAACCCAGTGGATAAAGTTTATTATACTGATTCATCTGGCCCCAGGCCAGGCTGTAGTAGTAATTAACTTACACAGTAAATTCTGCAAGAAAACCTGTAGTTATTTGCTCTGTTATATGGCAAAATAACGACCACAGAAGTACTTGGTACAATTTTACTAGGACAGATTGAAGGTAAGGATGGAGTAAGAAAGCAATAAGAGGGAACATATGACACACTGCTACTTGGAATGGCTTTCAGGAAGGATCAATACAGTCTGACAGCATAAGAAGAAATTCTTTTTTTTTTTTTGTCCCTGGAAACTTCTTCACAAAAAAGAAAAGGAAAAATGTAACACCAAAAAAAAAGAAAAAGTTATGGAAGTTATAGAGAACCTGTAACTATTTTCATGTCACCTGAGAAGAGTAAAAAGACCTATCTGTACAGAATTGTAAGTGTGATTTGTTGTGATTTGAGTGCAAATCAGATAATTTTATGAATGAGCAGCCAGAAATAATACTTTTGTATTCTCTTACAGAATTTGTGAATCTACGCACGACATCTGTAGGTCCCGAGTAGTACGAACAGATGCAATTCTGTATATAAGACTTTGTACATAGGTCTAAAGATTCCATTTCTAAAAACTTGATCAAACTACCTAGATGGACATGAAAGCAAAGCCCTTCCTACTATTAAAGCCTAAACCAAAGGTGGGATCCTTTAACTGAATCTCAGCTATTTCACCTTTCTGTTTACCTTTATCAGAGTAGAATAGACTTCCCAACCACTTTGGCACTGACCAAAAGCTAAAGCACTTTATTAAGGGCCTTATCCGAACGCTTCTTAAATGCAGGCAGGCTTGGGTCACCAAGCACCTCTCTAGGAAGCATGTTCCAGCATTTGGCCATCCTCTTGGTAATGAAATGCAACCTAATGCCCACTCTAAACCTCACCTGGAACTGCGTTGAACCATTCCCACACATCCTATCACTGGATCCCAAGGAGAAGAGCTCAGCATCTCCCTCTTAACATCTTTTTCAGTTCATGGTCAATATTTTTGCAATGAATAAAAGGAGTCCCAAATAGCCAAACTGTGGAAGAGTGCCTCTAGGTATTTTCTAATTAGTAGCCAACATAATGCCACTATAAATTTTTTAGTCAATAAATTCAGCTACAGAAATTAGGATGTTTTAAAATTCAACTTGCAAAATTATTAGCCATATGAAAATATAATCAAGAAAATAAATAATTTCTTAAAACCATAATTATTCTGACTTTAAGTATTCCCATAGCAATTTTTCATGACTAATGGGAATGACACAAAACTATTTACTCACCCTAATATATGCTTTTAATCGAGGAAAAAATGTATAGGTCAATTAAAATTCACAGACTTTCACTGTGGAAGAAAATAAGGAATACAAACAGCATTCTATTTAATTCAATCACCAGTTAATTTGATTCTTCATATAATCTTATAAAATCTTAAAAACAAAATTACAGGGACTTAGAGAACTTTCCTTCATACTTCTTTCACTCTTGTAATCAGCTCGGTAAGTAAGAATGATAAATTATTAACATTAAATTTATGCAAACCCTTTTTAAGACAGTACTATGACTCTGCTTTCCATGCATTTTGCAGTACACATGAAATTCAAGGATTATCCAGAATTTGCTGATGCACCTTGTACCTTACTGACTTATCCAATGAAAATTTTATAATTTGGGTTCATCAAATTTTTTGCATCTCATTTGTAGGCAACATAGAAGCCCTTTTTGGATTCTGCATGTTTCAGTGAAAATCTCAGTCTTTGTGGCAGAATTCACACTTTTTGCATAGCTACTTTATTCACTAGTATCTACCAAACTGAGTTTTCCTAAATGGCAATTCAAGTCCCTCTTTAAAATCCACCTGGTCATCTGCATTCCTTTCAAGGAGGAGTTGTATTTAATTAGAGGAACCTCCCTCTGTCCTTTTGCTGGGCACCCTTTGGGACAGGCACTTTTGGTTTCAACACTGAATTTGTGACAACATGTAAACAAATGACATCACTATCCAGTGACATTGACAATGTTCACTGTGCCCATTATCACAGACCTTAACCAGTGGTCACCAAGCTTTTTTACATCTTCCAGCTCCAAGGCAGAGAGGCTTTTCAGCTTACCTGTTGTTCAAAAGTACTGGTAGCAAACATTGCATTCTGCACAGAAGAGAGTAAGGCTCTTTGATCATCTCTGGGACTTAAATATCAGCTCAAAAGTCAGTGGAGTGATGCCCTTACTTTCCCCTTGGGCCCATCAGATAGCGTTTGCATTTTCAAATACATAGACAATGTAGAGCACTAACATGTCTGAATACATGTAAAAAATTATTTAAGCAAGCAGGAGTGCTGGTACATAAAACACAGCAGTGAAAAACAGGAACCATAAGCACTCTTTTCACCTGCCATACCCTTCTCCTGTGATATTTATTCTTACAGGTTTTCATTTTTTATGGCTATAGAAGATGGATATTCCCTCCTGTTTAGAAGGAATAGGAAACTTACTTAATTTCTGTAAATGTTTGAAGAACCTGAAAAAGAATTCCATACAAGCAAAATTATATTCATTATCCTAAACTAATGGCAAGCAACAGATAAGCAACAGGAAAAGTATTCAATATATAAAAGTCAATATAAAAGTTTCTTTCCTGCTTCTTGTTGAGAGGGATAAAGCCGTAAATTGGAAAGTTCAAAGCACTTTCTAGATTTACAAGACTAAATAGGTAAATGTTGATGTTCTTTAAATGAATTTAAATTATTCATTTAAAAGGTTGAAATAGGTAAAGGATGATTTCTGAAATCAGTTAGCATGTTATGTTTAGAAATCAAACTGATCTGTCATTATGCTGAGAACCAGAGACAGAATAACCAATGCAAAATAACAAGTTGAACAGGAATATGGGAGTTTTGGTTAATGTTTGGATAGTGATTACTCAAACTTTAAAAAAAAAAAAAAGTGAAAATTCAACAGAAAAAGCCAGCTGCTGGCTGGCCACTGGTGTGGTCTCAGAGTGTGTAGCACATTGGTTCATGGCTGGTGGGACCAGCAGACAAAGCTGTACCCTCTGGCAAGAGGAAGCCTTGCCCAGCTGCAGACTGGACTTAATATTTTTGTTTAAAATAACTTCTTTTTTCCTTTTATTTCCAGTAATAAGTCTTTTTTGTCCCTCTCACTACTTTCCTCATTGGTGTTCACTCACCATTGTGAGCATCCATGTATTCCACCAGCAGGCTCCCATATTTGTCAGCTGTTTCCTTCAAGATTTAGGTGTGAAATGGGTAATAATTTCTCCTGAAAATATAACTGGTTGTCTGTTTGACAATCTACAAGTTGAAGCTTTCCTACAGTCTTTCTTCTGAAGGTGAATGCTTTACAACAGCAAAACAACCACGACTGAAAAGACACAGTTGATTCATGCAATTAAAAATTTTCAACAACTCATTAAAATAATTACTGCATTTATTTGTCAGGAAAGTATTCATTACCTACCCTACACCCATTAATAATATGAAGAATGCATCTTCCCTATGCTCTGGTACGTTATTGCTAGTTTGATAAATGCAACAGCTCACATTCAAGGAAGAGCAGTGCCTATTGCACTATGGCATCTTTTTCTTTTGTTTACAAGAATCCAATTTTCAGCAGATTGTTACTCTTTCTCATCTTGTTTTTATGGTTTAATCATTAAGTCAGAAGATCCAAAGCCTAATAATTTGAAGCATTTGACTTCAACAACATACCTCTGCAAAACATAAATTCCCCTTATTCTTCAAAAAATATGCACATCTTCTTCTGGAAGACAATAAAATAAGATATTACAGTAAATTATAGCCAGTGGCTAATAAGAAAATGGGGACAAAGACATGAAATTTTTGTTTAATGTATCTATTTTTCTGACTTGACTTGTATTTCACTGAAATTACTCAGAAGTACTCTGGTCAAAGCTACACTATGAAGTCCTTCACTCTGGTAAGACTATTAGCGAGAGTGTTAATCAATAAGAAGGTCAAACTTTGGTGTTTCCAATTAATATTTGAACATTTATGCAGGTTGAGGCATAAACCGAATTCAAATCATTGTACTGCATTACCTACAGGGGGTGGAAGAGAACAAGTTTTTAAATTTCTATCCTATGTTTGAATTAGTCAGGCACTCCACAGGACAATATTCTGGTATTGGCTTAAGAAACACATATAAATTTAGGAAAATTGGCAGAGTTTAGACTTTCAAAGTCTTTTTCAAAGAAAAAATAAAAGGTGAACAGTCAGTTTGCTCTCTTCTGACTCTTCACTTTTTTTTTTCCCAGCAGCATGATCCTTGATGTTCTACCTTTGAACAAAATTACCTAAGTCACTCCAGAGTAGAAGTGACAAGTGAATATTTGATATTTTATCAGATTCAACATCTTTATATAAAGCTCAGCCCACAGGGTCCAGATGGGCCAGACCATGTTTGAGACTGAGCTGCACTGTAGCAGGTCACTGGCCAACACACCTTTCTAGGCAGGTTTTGCCCTGAAACACACACGAAGACCTTGAATCATGCCACAAGGTCTTCACCCCCACATAGGGGGTGTGCACATTTGTCCTTGTGCACAAAGTTGATCACACAGCCTGGTAGTACCAGTAAAGCACATCTCATCTGTGCTAATGAAGGAACTTGCAGGGTATTGCAAATTGCTCTGCATGCTGTATTGCAGTAGGATTGAAATACCCTCTGTCAGAAAATGGGCATCTAGAACTCGCCATCACTTCCTTAAAAGTTCAACTATGCTTGACTCCAGAGATCTGAAACTACCTTGGGGAAAATAAGCTGTAAGGCACAAGCCAATGTGCCCAGTGGTGGTTCCCATTACAGGCAGCTCCTCTCGCATCTGTGACCCTGGTGCACAGAACTCAACCCAGCTTTGGAAGTTCCTATGCATTCTTCAAATTATGAACCACTTTTTCTTAATGCAGAAATTTCTGATTTATTGCAGTCTTCTTTCATAACTAAGATTTCTGCTGTGTTTGTACTAAGTAAAATAGTACTGAGCTTTTCTGGTCTTGAAGAAATTAAAACAAAATGGAGAACAAAAATTGTTTTTCTCAGTGTATGTAAAAAATCACCTTTAATAGCCCTTTACCCCTGTTACCCCTCCACTACAAACATTTAATTCATCCTAAATTCCCTCTGAGAAATCATTTGCAATTCAGTACTACACATTAGCTGTGAACTGAGAAATGGAGCACAAAGCTAGAGTTTGCTTGCATAGCCTGCCCTGTGAAAGGACAAACACTAGGTAAATTACATGCAAACCTAATAAAATCATCACAGTTGGGCTGCTGTAAAAGATGTCAGTAGGGTAAAACATATCTGTTTTGGATCTTTAGATATACCTTAGAGGAGACCAGCACCGTTTTGTCCACTACCAGAGCAGGGCAATTCTAAACTGATCTCCTGTGATTTTTAAATTTTTTTAAAATTCTGGTACACTGAAAGAACTTCATCACAGATGTCAGCAAATTGCACCTACTCTGAAAAGTACACAGTAACTCTGGGGACCTCAACAAACCTAAATTGTACCTAAATAAGGCCTTAAAGAAAATGTTCTTCCATATCAGATCACAAGAACATGTCATATATTAATTATTTGTTATAGATATTCTCTTACCTCTCCTGTAATCTAATCTACCTAAGGGCTGAGTAAATGGGATGTGCCTGGATAAAAGGGTTGGAGCACAAAGCTACAGCAAAACCTTCTCTCCTTTTAGTCACAAGAATTCCATGAAAGTTACAAGGGTAATTGTTAAAGTTTTTTAAAGTGCTGAGTGTGAACAATGCAGAAGACAGCTACGCCTGAAAGAGCTCACAATTGAAACAGCCAGCAAAAATAGGCAGTTACCAGATGATGGCTCAGGGATGCGATATGTCAAGGAATAACCTTTGAGCCAAGAAGATCAGCATGCACCATATTAGTTCCATCATTTTGGATTCATCCATCATCTGGGTTCTTCAGTTTCAGAGAGATTACAGTTTCATACAGGCAGCTTTAGAACCAGAGGTTTTTGGGAGAACATCTGGCCAGAAATTTTCCAGTGAAGTAACATTTCATTCCAGGCACAACCAACTTGGTAACCCTTTGATGAACGCAAAAAGAGTTTCAGGAAAACCCTGCCCAGAGAAAGAGCACCTGGATACCTTGAAGTCTTGAAAACACCTTGGAAAGAGGACTAAGAAAAGCAAGGCTTTGTGCTATGAAAACAGGGGGACAGAGCCTTGTCAGGGGTTTGTGTCTCTAGGAGGGTTCACATGACATGGTGGTCCAGATTGCACCTACATGGAGAATACACTTGCAGCTACTAAGGATCTTATCTATCCACTTTCCAAAATAAAATTTCACGTCAAATAGTGTCTCACCCTGGTTAGGAGTTGCTTACCCAAGCAATTAAAAAAATCCCCATCTCTGCAGCAATGTTAGGACCTGGCTGCAGGCTCAATCTTTCAGATAGTACTTGCTGAGAGAAATGCTTCTGTGATAAAACACTGGCATTCATTCAACTGCAGAAAACTTAAGCCAGAAGTTGCCTTTATTTTTGCAATATCTGCAATTCCAGCTTCAAAAATTAAGGAAGATAAAGAAATTACAATGTAGTAGAGGCAATGCCAAGTCATTTCATGTTTAACTAAACAGCTACCAATTTGCAAGAAATTTCAGGTGGTATTGAACTGGATCAGATTCAAGTAAGTGACCTAGAAATAAAAATTTATCTCCTATGTATCTCCTTACTGCTCCCCTCATCCATTTTTTCCTGTGGCACTCTCTCATTGAGCTTGAGCCAACAAAAGAAATTATATTTCTTTTGCTCCTAAAGACCATTAGATTTTTTTTTCTCAATGACTAAAAACAAAAAACCCCCAAACCAACCAACCAAACACCACAAAACAAACAGATCAGTTTAGATTTCATTGCTATCTGCCAAAAGACATGCTTTTTTAATATGTGTGCAACCCTGAAAAATAAAAATCATCATCTGCAGAGAAAGGCACACAATTGCCATGTGCTCTACTGTTACAGAGTTATTATATTTCTCTTCAAGGAAAAACTTTCAGAAACCAATTTCAGAAGTCATAGTGCTTCACATTTCAGCTTACTGCAGTACAAGCTGTAATGCTTATCAAAGGCTGTAATGTATCACAGATTTGGCATGCCCTTTGCCTACAACACTCATTAGTGTGTTTTAGCTGCTTGCATTCATCATGCAGGGATAGAAAGAGAAAAATCTAAACTGGAGTCCCAGTCCCTAAGAAGGGCTGCTGGAAAAGAACCGTGTTTAGAAAATAATGTCTCTGCTGTAAGGAGACAGTACTGAGGTGACATTAAGAGATACAAGATTTTGTTGAGATGTAGACCCTACCCACTGCATGAGTAGTGGGATATGCAAGTTAAGGTACAACACAGGAAAAGAGAGACCTTACCAAGGGGGCAGAAGAAAAAGGAGAAAAGACAGATCAAAAGAGAAGGAAATGAGACAAATGCTTTGACAGAGATAGCAAAAATACTAGAAAGGATTCTTATTTGCAAACATAGAGTAAAGCTTCATTTTGTTTACCTTTGACTTTTTTTTCCAACCTGTGTATTAATTTTTTACTCTGATTCCTTAATTCATGATAAACAAGCATTTGTTTAGTTTACAGGGAAGCCTGTTTGGTGCATATGAAGTATTCAATCGTTCCTCAGAGATGGTAGATTGTACTAACACAGAGGAACTCTCACAGTGCAGCAAGATTAGGAGGCTTGTGGGCTGGAGAATACCTCCTGACAGGCTTCAAAAAACAAACACAAATCTATTGGCAGTTACTGACTTCTGCCTACACAAATCAGTTTGTTGTTGAGTAGACATCAATACCAGCCCACAGCTGTAGTCACCATCTTTCCCAAGACATCACTCACACACACACACACATATGGATATTTATATAAAGAATAGACCAGAACAACTTAGCCTGGAGCTGATAGCTAATAAGCTAGATGAAAGAGAGATCTGCAAAACCACATTATGGGATAGGTAAATAGTCACCCAAAGGAAAATCGTGCCAAAACGAGGTGCCATTTAGTGAAATTTCAGATACTGTGTCCAAAACATCCAGGAGGTTATTCTCTGTGCAATAAGCTGTAAGTCCTCACTCTAGGAAACTATGAATGCTAAAGTTTTACATGAATTCAGAAAGCAACTGAACACACTTAAGAAAAACAAACTTTTCAGACAATGCTTCTGCATCAAACAATGATACCCTTCCAGCATCCTGCAGGCACTTGTCCTCATATTCTTGTTATTTACCACTCTCAGTACAGCAGTGTATAGCTAGGGAGCAGATATTTGTCACTCATTACAGTGACTTTCAGATTCTTTAACCAGAAAAACACGTTTTAATTACTTTTCCCCATTCCAAGGAACTGTCACTGACTCTTTTGTTACAACAGAAAGCTGCACTATAATAAATTTAATTACTTGCTATTTACAAAGGAAAGCTTTAGTACATTAACAAACAGGACACTTTTCAGATGTTAGAGAATATTTTAAAAAAGAGTTTCATCACTTTATTCAGGTAAATTATTGTAACTTTCTCACACTTAACTCTCTATTAGCAGTTACAGAACTGAGCAGATCATAAGAGAACTTCCTTCACTCATTCAATCCAATCTTCTGCTCATAATGAGTATAATAAAAGCAGGCAGTCTAATAAAGGCAGGTTGCAAAACATATTCTACAACTGAATTTTGAAAACACCTGAGGATGGAGCATTTCATTCTTGGGCAAAGGGGAGATAAAAAACCCTATATGCAAGGTTCTTGTCCTTCAAACACAAACCTCTGAGAGTCTGGCTTTGCCTTCATTGCTGGCTAACCAGAAGATAGATGTTTGTTACTGAAAAAGAGAAGGTGTTGTACATAGGCCCTGTGCATGCTGTCAACTTGAATAGCAGACTAGTTAATGCAGGAGAATAGCAGCTCCCTTGTGATTGCAGCTATGATAAGAAAATTCATCTGGTTTTCAATTTG